>WAAE01014843.1:119408-180839 GCA_013400495.1 Nicator chloris
CAGGAGAATGGTGGGCGGGGCCGCGTGGGTTTCCCGAATCCATGCGGAATTCCACAGCCAAATCCGGTTTGTCCTGTTCCGAAGGGTGGGTTCAGGCGTGCCCCTGGTGTTTGGGAAGGGGTCGAGTGAGAAAAGCGTGCGCCCGACGGATCGGAGCACGCGCGGTGGTTCAGAGGGTGATGGTGGTAGGGAATCCTGCGGGATGGAGAGGTTGGAGCATCGCTGTCCTGGGAATTTTGGGAGTAGGGGTTGTGGCGGTCGCCAGGGAGGGGCAGATGCGGTATTTGCAAAGGCTTGTCCGCTGCCCCAACGAGCCCGGCGTGCCTCTGCTTGTGGGGCTTTGATCCCGGGATCACCTGGGAATACATTTGTCTCCAGAGGCAGGGGAGGGTGTGGATTAAAATTTAAATACGGGTTCCTGCCTGGGAGCTGCGGGAGGGAGAAGGGTTGGAAAATGAGGCGTGGGGAGGCCCTGGCACAGACTGTCCAGGGAAAACGTGGCTGCCCCATCCCTGGAAGTGTCCAGGGCTGGGTTGGACGGGGCTTGGAGCACCCTGGGATAGTGGAAGGTGCCCCTGCCATGGCAAGAGGTGGAATGGGATGGGATTTGAGGTCCCTCCCAACTCCAGCCAGGCTGGGATTCTATGAAATTCCATGAAAACTGTGGAAGATGCTGCGCTCATCCCCATCACCACCTCTGCCCGGAGTGTGTCCCTGTGGAGCATCCCTGCCCTGAGAGCACCAGGAAAACCTCTCCTTGCTCTTTTCCGTGGTTTTGCCCAATGCCAGCACAGGCGGGTCGTTGCTGTCCCTGGCACTGCCAGGCTCTCCTGGCTCCAGCCTGTCTCCGCAGCAGCTTTTATGGGAGAGGAGATGGGATCACCAGTCTGCCTGGCTCCTCTTTATTGCCATTCCAGCTGGGAACACAGGGATGCACAGGAGGACCTTGTCCTGCATTATGCCCCAATGAAAAAAAAAACCCATACTAAACCTTTAGGAAGACTGTTAAAAGAGAAGGAATTCCTCATTCGATTCCTAATTAAAAATGCAGGAATCCAATTTTCCCAAATGTGGCCACCAGCCAGGCGGGAAGCGTTGCCCTCTCGTGGGCTAAAGCAGCAGCTTCTCACCATTCAGTCCTAAGCGGGAGCTTAATTAGCCAGCGTTAATTAACTACCTGTGGCTTCACAGTGCAGCACTCCCAGGCGAGCAGCCCCTGACCCGAGCAGGAGCTCATCGGGGTTCCCTGGAGCTTGGCAGGGATTCCCAGGAGCTTTGCTGGGGCTCCCGTCCCATTCCAGCCAGTTTGCCACAGGGCACACACTGGGAGGGCACCCTGGGGCATGAACTGGGCACACTGGTTGCACTGGGGCTTGTCCTGTGCATACTGGGAACACTGGAGCATGCAGTGGACGCACTGGGAAGACATGCTGTTTTGAACTTTGTATTTTTCCTATTAAACATTTATTTCCCTTTCCACCAGGGGCGGGATAAAGACTCAGCAAGAGGGGACTTCTTGTTTTTCCTTCCTTTTGTTCGCTCCCAGACATTCACCCGGGGGATTTGTCACCTTTGTCTGAAGGCAGGATGGAGTTCTTCGGATCCTGGTGATACAAGCACTGGTTTCCCTGTCTCCTACAAACACAAATATAGATGTAAATGTTTATTATTATTGTTATTGTTATTATTATAGCTGTTATTGTTGTTGTTCTTATTATTAGTATGTAGTAGTAGCCTAGATCAGGGCACTCACTCTTAGATATTGGGAAAGAATTCTTCCCTATGAGGGTCTGGCACAGGGTGCCCAGAGCAGCTGTGGCTGCCCCTGGATCCCTGGCAGTGCCCAGGTTGGACACTGGGGCTTGGAGCAGCCTGGGACAGTGGAAGGTGTCCCTGCCATGGCAGAGGTGGCACTGGGTGAGCTTTGAGATCCCTCCCAACCCCAACCAGTCTGGAGGTGAGATACTGGGAGGGACTCGGAGCAGGACTCGGAGCAGTATCCAGGGTGGAATTCTGTCGCCCAGCACCATTTCTCTCTGAGAACTCTCGTTATTTCCGGCATAACGAGGTTCAGAGTTCAGCCAAAGGCTGCCTGCAGTGCACAGCCTGGGAGGTTTTGCAGCAGCTCTGCTCTCAGGGTGCACTTTGGTCGGAGAAAGCAAAGCCAGATTTCTTCTGCCTGTTTGTCAGTGCTGCACCTTCCCACCTTGGGTGCTCCGTATCCCGGAGGAGGTGGGGGATTCACCGAATGAGCTTGGGGGGCTTTCCCAGAAGGATCATGGGAATCTCTGATGCTGCAGAAAATGAGCCACATCACTCCCAGCCCCAATGATGCTGGCAGGAGCAGGCAGAGCAGAAAAGCTCAATTCTTGGACAAAATCATCAAAATTATACCATGTTTCCCCTCAAGACCCAATGAGTTTTCCCCAGGATCTGTGCAGAACAGGAATTTTTGACTTGGTTTTCCCAGTATCTTTGCAGAATGGGAATTTTGTCTTGGTGGCTTCGCTGAGCTGGTACTTAACCAGAAATGCACAGAAAAACAATCCTGAAAATAGCTGGGAGCAGGAGGGGGCTCACTCCTGTTAAAGGCTGCTGCGGGGTGGAGGTCGTTGTCCTGGCTTTCAGGAAAGGGGTGCTGCCAGCAATCCTGGGATCAGCCCTGGGCACGAAGTCCAGAGTGACAGTCACAGAAAGGGACTTCATCAACAAAGCAGGCAGCTGTGCACAGCCAGCAGCCAAGAAGGGCTTTCTCTGGAGCAGAAGAGTAATCAAATTCCGCGTGGGAGAACCGGAGGTGCAGGAGACGGCGCAATGTGATTTCCAGGGCAGCCATCCCTCATCTCTCCTCTCTGCAGGGCCACAGCCTGTGCCTGTCACCGTGTGCCTGGCCAGGAGCAGTTCCTGCTCTCTCCTCTCCATCCCTGCTACATCAACTGCTGCCATTCCCTCCCTCCAGTGTCATCGGAGAGGGAACAGGAGCCCGTGGCTTTTCCCACCCTTGTCCCAAAGAACCAGCCCCCAGGAATATGATCTGAACTCCTCCCAGTGCTTATTTTCCCTGACTATTTATCATGCATTCCTTCCACGAAGGAATCCCTTAAATCCCTGTCTCACTTAAATCCCCATCCTTGGGCTGCTGGACTCAGCCTTCCCTGGAAAAGGGTGTCCAAAAGGAGCACGTGTGATAAAAACCGGTCCCATTTTGGGTGTCCACGCCAGACACCCTCAAGAAGAGCCTTGCTAAGGCTGTTTTGAGCAATCAGTAATGCAACAAAAATCATTAAACACCAAACATCCTTGCATTCCACGTGACAAACACCAGCCACCCTTCAGCATCCTCTTTCTTGGGTGGAAAGACTTATTTTTCCACTAAAAATTAACCAAATGAATCAATGCCTGGAATTATGCCTGTGGGAATGAGTAATTTCTTACAGATCATATAAATATTTCCCATTTTTGAGCCATATTCTGGCTCATCTTTCCAGATAATCACAAAACCAGCCACTCTCCCCTAGTTCCAGCTTGGCCAGCTGGTAAAGCATCTGACAGCAGAAATGGCTAAAACAATCTGAGCGTTAACATTGCCTTATTTATTAATTTTTTTCCCTATTTTGGGGGCTTTATATTGTTGAAATGACACATCAGGACTGCCCAGGGACAGAGCTGCGTGCTGCAGCTCAGGTGTGCTCTTCCTCAGGGGCACAAGGAGTGCATTCCATGGTTCCCTCACCTCCATATCAATCCCAGCAGGTCCATATGGACCCGTGCAGGGCTGAACGTGGGTGCAGGCTGGGATCTGCTCCATCCCTGCTCAAGGGATGCTCCAAGCAGTCAGGAGGATGTGGGCAGCAGGATGTGGGCAGCCAGTGCTGGCAGAAGAAGCCTTTTCATCACTCCCATCCCAGATGAGACCTTGGTGTTGATCCAAGGACTCCATGTGATGGATGGGTTTTTCCCTCCAAGGAGGGATTTTCAGCGCCTGGCTGTGAGCTGCTCATCCTTCACCCACGGGCAGCCTGAGGCAGATAATGGGATGCAGGGGTTGGAGGAAAACATGTAGGAACAAAGGAAAACCATAACGTAGGAGAGAAGAGTTTTCATATCTCCATCCTTAGGTATTTTTAGTCTGAAAGGCACAAATGCATCACTGAGCTATGAAAGGAAAGCTCCCTGCTGCTCTCCATGTCAGAGGCTTTGGAGCAGTGCTCTGCCTGCTTTGAAGGAGGTACCTGTGGGCACCTATATCCAACTGTAGGAAAACCACATCCCTTTAGCTGCAGGAGACATCACAGGCAGAGACACCTTCCACTATCCCAGGGTGGTCCAAGCCCCATCCAGCCTGGCCTTGGGCTCTTCCAGGGATCCAGAGGCAGCCACAGCTTCTCTGGGCACCCTGTGCCAGGGCCTCACCACCCTCCCGGGGAAGAATTTCCTTCCCAATATCCAATCGAAACCTGCTCTTCTTTATTTTAAGTCCAATCCCCCTTGTGAAAAGCCCCTCTCACAGCAGATCAGCTCCATTTGCCCTCTGCTCAAGGTTTGGAGCAAGTTCTCAACACAGGCTGCCAAGAAGAGATGGGCTCTGCTGGGATCCCACACCCCCTTCCCACCCGGATAAGAGCTGAGGGCAAAGGGAGCAGCTGAGATGGTTGGGTCGGAAGACTCTGGTTCTGTGCTAATCCAGAAAAACACAATCATTCCTTTCCCTCTAATTATCAGACTTGCTGGAAGTGTGAAGAGGACAAAGAGCAGCAAATGGGATGGAGGCAGCAGCCCAAGCCAGACCCTGTTCCAGTGCCCAGCTGTGCCAACGAGGTTTGGCTCCACCACCACGGGTCTGTGAACAAACCCGAGTGAGCCACGGCAATGCTGGGTTCCCCTCCTTCCTCTGCTCCTCTATCCTTTTTGCATTAGTAAATGTGCTCCCATCTAACAGGATTTTATGTCATCGTTTTTCCCCGAAGTGGGCAAAAAGGAAACAATTGGGGCTGGCAGGTCTAGCCTGGCACACAGCAACACCATTAAGGAGGCTGCTACGCTGCCGTTGGTCTGGAGGCTCTTTAGCATTTTCATTATCTCTCCAAAGCTTTTGATGTCCCTAATTTACACCACAGACACTGTAGAGGAGGCAGGCGATGATTAAGATGAGCTTTTACTCTTCTGGAGTGCACCGGGTACCTCGTGGCTACGGACCCTGCATATAAAGCAATATTGCTCATTATTCCGAGCTGTTTGTTCCGTTAATCATGAGCCTGCTTTGCTCTGGGAAGAGGAATTGGAATACAGCAATATTCTGTCTGCTTGTTTTTAAAATACATGTGTGGGTGGCCACTCCAGCTACTGTTCACATTTTTCTCTCTCAAGAAGAGCTGTTCGTGATTCTCCTCCCCAGTGTTTTCTCTTGACACTGATTTTGTTCGTCCAACTCGGGAAGGGAACTGCCTCAAGCCTGTCAACGAGTGTTGTGTGGAAATAAGGACTACTGACTGAGAAATGCTGGAAATTCAGCATCACAGAGAGGAAAAGAATTTCTTCGTGGAAAGGGTGCTCAGGCTGGACGTTGGAATGGGCTGCCCAGGGAGGTGGTGGAGTTCCCATCCAATGAAGGGACAATGTGACATCCCGTGTGACACTCCGTGCTCCGGGCTGGGTGACGAGGTGGGGATTGGGCACAGATTGGACTTCATGATCTTGGAGGGCTTTTCAACCTCAATGATTCCACAAGTCTGTGATTCAGCTCAAAGTCCCTCACTGCCCTCATAGTCTCAGCCTTCACCAGCCACCCAGGCAACAGCTCCTGGGATTGGGATTCCTTCAGGATATCCCAAAGGGAATTGTCAGAGACTGCGTTCAACTCGTGATCCTGAGAAGACACTATGGAGGCATTAAAAGCAACTCAACCTGTTGTGTCAGCATCTTCTATGACCTTGTCTCACCACATCTGACCTTGTGAAGAACCTTCCCGAAAACCAGAGAGTTCTGGGGTAGAAGAAAATGAAAAAGGGAACAAAACAATCAACTAGAGAATTGTCAGTGAGTTCCCGTCCAGCTCTCCAGACACGGACAATGTATCAGGGCATGTCTCCAAGCTGAAAGGTTTACAGGATAAAGAGCTCCATAAAAAACACATCACCAGCTCCTGGAAAAGCACTGCTGGAAACAGCAGGTAAGGCCAGAGCAGCTCCATCAGACAGCAGACCAGCTTCTTTATTGCTAAAAGATAGCTTCACCTGAATGTCCTTCAGCAAAAGATCAACTGAAAAACTACAGGTCTGTTACTTTCCTAAACTACACTTATTCACTGCTTCC
This sequence comes from Nicator chloris, assembly GCA_013400495.1. NCBI lineage: Eukaryota > Metazoa > Chordata > Aves > Passeriformes > Pycnonotidae > Nicator > Nicator chloris. Next base: position 125,721 of record WAAE01014843.1, read on the forward strand.
AATCCTTCCAATCCCCTCACTACAAAACAGAGCATCCATTCCAATGAAATCAATTTTCCTTCCTATAAGAACAATAAATTGCACACACACAAACCAGGTTAGTTCAGTTCATATGGAAGCAGCCAATTACATAATTTATTTATTAATACAGTTTTAATTCACGGAACGATTGAGCTGCACACCCAAGACATAGATTATTTACAGAGCATGAAAGGCAGACACAGCAGGTGTCACTTGTTCCCCATCTGGTTTGGGTTTCTAAGCTGGGACACCCCCAGGAGCACCCCAGCATCTCCATTGCCACACAGTCCTGGTCTCATGGCAACCAAAGGAAGCTTTGAATCGTGGAATTGTTTAGGTTGGAAAAGTCCACTAGGAAGATCCAGTTGAATCATTCCCCCAGCACTGCTAAGGCCACCTCTGACCCATGTCCCCAAGTGCCACATCCACAGGGATTTTAAATGCCTCCAGGCATGGGGACTCCACCCCTGGCCAGGACAGCCTCTTCCAATGTCTAAGCACCCTTTCCATGGAAAAATTCCTCCTGATGTCCAACCTGAACCTCCCCTGGCCCAGCCTGAGGCCGTTCCCTCCCCTCCTGTCCCTGTTCCCTGGGAGCAGAGCCCAACGCCCCCCGGCTGTCCCCTCCTGTCAGGGAGTTGTGCAGAGCCCGAGTTCCCTCCTGAGCCTCCTTTTCTCCAGGCTGAGCCCCTTTCCCAGCTCCCTCAGGGGTTCTCCCGGGTGCAGGAATGCCTGAGCCTGTTTTGTTCCAATGGATTGTTGCTGTGACAGATCCCAGCCCTCGGAGACCTCCCCACTCCGCACAGGGAACACACAGCAGTGCTAATGACACATTCCAGAACATCCTGGCTGTGTGAGTAATTGCAGATCCTTTGCACAGGCATCTCCATGAAGGCAGTGGGAGTTGTAGAGACATTATTAGGTCTCCTGACATTTTAAAAAGGCTTAGACAGAAAATGTCTTCGAGGGGTTTCAAAGGCTGCAATGGAACTGAAATAGTTTTTGTAATAACCAAACAACCCACGAGGAGCTTTGTGTAACTGCTTGGACGTGAGAGAACAGAGAGAGAAAATCCATGCACAATGTCAGAGAATGTCCAAGCAAAGCCATCAGGGCTGCTCCCACAGCTCCCTGACTGCCCCAGGAGAGGTCACACAAAGGGAACGACACCAGCCAGCACCACAGGTCCAGCACGGGGAGCTTGGGGTGTCCCTTCTCCAATAGGGAAAATCAGGAGCAGAGCCTCTGTGCTGATCTTGGCAAGTGAGCATAACCTTTTGGACAGGTCCCAACCCTCCTGCAGAAGTTGGGTTTCTGAAATGGTAAGTAATACATTTTTCTGCTGAATCAAATGGTGTGAGGGCTCCAGACAACTGCGGCAAACTCCCCTGGCACACATGGAGCCACCTGACCCCATGAGTGTGTAGGGACAGCCTAAGGAGATGGGAAAAGCAGCTCAGGGACAGCACAGGAGACAAGGGAGCACCAGGTGCCAAGAGTTGTTGAAATGTCATATATTCACATGGATACAAATTTCATGTGTATTAGCCTGCAACATGAACAGAGAGGTCTGGGAGAAAAGGCCCTTCTATAGCACCTTCCATTGAATCACAGACTGGTTTGGGTTGGGAGGGACCTTAAAGCTCATCCCATTCTACCCTTACCACGGCAGGGACACCTCCCACTGTCCCAGGCTGCTCCAAGCCCCAGTGTCCAACCTGGCCTTGGGCACTGCCAGGGATCCAGGGGCAGCCACAGCTGCTCTGGGCACCCTGTGCCAGGGCCTGCCCACCTTCACAGCGAGGAATTTCTTCCCAATCTCCCATCCAGCCCTGCCCTCTGGCAGTGGGAAGCCATTCCCCCTTGTCCTGGCTCTCCAGGCCCCCATATTTCTCACAGGCTTCCCTCACGTTGTTCTCAACATGAATACTTTCACAGTAAGGGCCTGAAAGCCTCCAGCACCTCCTATTCCATATCGTGTTCACCTTCGACAATGAAATCACCTCAGCAGAAAAGTGCTATAAAAAGCAGCAATTCCCCTCCTCCCATGTTTCAGACCACGTTGCTGTGTAAAAAAACAAAGCTGTGGTGCAACCCTGAGGTGTTACAGTCTTCTGCTTGGGCTAAAACACACCCAAGATAGGAGACAGAATCATGGAGTTATTTAGCTTTGAAAAGCCCTCCAAGACCATGGAGTTCAACTGTTCCCCAGCACTGACCCACATCCCCAAGTCCCACATCCACACAGCTTTTAAATCCCTCCAGTCCCTTCATTCACATGAAGTGTCTGCTAAAGTTCTCATCAGAGAGGGGTTTGCTTCCAGGTGTAGATGCTCCTTCCCCAGGCAGTGCTATCTGAACTGACTCAGCCCAGGTCTCAACTAAACCCTGGGTAACTTGGATGGAAGGGGGAAAATAAATATCTAATAGAATTCCAGGAAGGCTGGGAAAAGGAGCTTCAGACAGCAAAACCAGGGTGATGGTTGGGCAAGGAAAAGGTAACCAGCTTCTACATCAATGGGCACTTGGAACCTCCCAGGTACCTGCATCAGGAGGCAGCTCCTGCTCGAGGACACCAAGGATCACTCCTGGACTGGGAGTGATAGCACGTGGAATATCCCGCCTCAATGGGCAGAGGAAGTCAGATTAAAGCAGGAATGAAAGCCTGATTTTACGCAGATACAGCTGTAATCACTCCCAGAACTGCACAAGTCTCGGGAATTGCACAGCACACAGGAAAACTTCGCTTCTGCCATGCAAAAACTGCAGCTTTGGTGGGCAAGCCAGTCTGTCAATCAAAAATTTAGGCACCCAGAGCCACACACATGTTCATTTTTAGAGGAAATGCCTCACTTTGTTAGTGATTTGCTCTGGTCAGTAGATTCCTGAAAAGAATTTAACTCTACAAATTATAGATGATTCTCTCTGAGTTAACTGGCTGGAGATATTTGAAAACTGGCATGTACTCACAAGAATAGAGAGGTTTGTTCTCACAGACATTTTTTTCCTCTGGAAAACTTCTCACATTAAAAACTTCTAGTCACAGGTAATTGCTAACATGGAACATTTATTTGTTTTTAAAAATAAACATGCAAAAGCCATCCTCCTTAAAACAACACATACAATTACCCAGTGGGGATTTTAGAGGAAAGCAACAACCCTGCAAAGCGTGGATTCCTCCAAAATCTCCAGCAGAAATGTATTTTCTGTGGGAGTCCACGCTCCAGCTGTGCCGTGCAGCAAGCCCAGCCATAGGCAATCACATAACAGAGCATTTGCCTTGTAGTTTATCTTTCTTCTTCTGCTGTTTGGATTTCTTTCCATCCACCTGGAGACTGATAGTTCTCCTCTGCTCCAGATTCAAGAGCTCCTGGAAGAGCTCCTGCACGTTGTAGTTCATTTTGGCTGACGTCTCCATGAAGGCACACTTCCACTTGCTGGCCAGCGCTTGCCCCTCGCTGGCATCCAGCTCCCTCTGCGTGTCGTCGCTTTTGTTCCCCACCAACATTATCGGGATTTTCTGGATGTCGCCTTTGATCTGACAAATCTCATCGAAGATGGGGTGAAGGTCTTCCATGGATTGCCTGCTGGTGACGGAGTACACCAAGATGAAGGCATGCCCTTTGGATATGGAGAGCCGCTGCATGGCAGGGAACTGATGGCTGCCCGTGGTGTCCGTGATCTGCAGGGTGCAGATGCTCTTGTCACAGCTGATCACCTGCCGGTACGTATCCTCGATGGTGGGGATATAGGTTTCCCTGAAAGTGCCCCTTACAAAGCGCAGGACCAGGGAGCTTTTGCCGACCCCCGCTGCTCCGAACACCACCACCCTGTAATCATTGCTCTGCTCAGGCATGTTCGCTGCGCCGAGACGGCAGGGGAGGTTTTCACCCAAAAAGCCCGAGTTCCACCAAGTTTACACACCCCTATGCCGAGGTGGGCTGTGGAAAGGGAGGGAGAAAGGGTGCGTGATTGAAATCAGCAATTAATAAATCATTCCCATCCTTTTCCCTTGAAATAAATCACTACTCCTCCCTACCCCAGCCATGCAGCCCCTGCACGTTTAACGCTACGAGAAGAGAATAAGAATTCACCTGCAGCCATCAGCTCCACCGAGCAGCGAAACGGGGCTGAAATCGCCTGGCAGGCGCGGGGAAGAGGTATTCCCGCTCCAGGGAAGCGGTGCCCCAGCCCCGGGAAAGCCGCGCTCCAGCCCCCGGGAAGGCGTGTTCCAGCCCCCGGGCAGCGGTACCACCCTCGCCCGGAGCGCCGCCGCCGCCGCCGCGGGAGGGGAAGGGAGGGGAGGCTCCGTTCCTCCGTAAATCCAACCTTCCACCCAACCGCCCCATGAAAATAAATAAATAATCCACACAACCGCCTGAATTAAAGCCGCTGCAGCCGAGTTCTGCTGCTCCATCCCTTACTCCGCGCACAAAGGAGTCTCGCTCTTCCTCAGCCCGCCAGGAACTGCCGGGCTCTGCCGTCTTTCATCCACCCTGTGCATCTCCCAGCTTAAATTTAGGGCTGATTTAATTTAAATACTTTAAATCCGGGTGAGGTTTTCGCCCCCACTAACATTAAGCGGGGCAGGAATGCCATGAGCATCTCAGCCCTCCCCGGGTAAGCCATCGAGCCCTGGCGCCATGGCCAGCAAGGTCCACTCAGGACCTTCTCCCTGTAATCCCTTCCAACTCGGGATACTCTGTGATTCCACTGGTTTGTCTCCCTCACACCGTCGGATGAAATAGAGGAGTTGTATGCCACAAATCGTATTTCTCCTCGTTTATTAGGAATTTCCCCCAACGCAGTCTCTGCAAACGCCCTCATGCGGGGACACCAGAGCTCGCACCACCCGGTGCCTGACAGGAGCAGCGGCCGTGTGTCCCCGGTGTTCCACCTCCGGCATGGCCGGGGAGGAGAGCTACCCTCGGCTCCTCCTCGCCTCGCTCCGTCCCGGCCGCCGCCGTGGGCTCGGCTGTGCCCTCACGGCCCCTTCTCGCCCATGGGCTCCCGTCCCGGGCTCGGCTGTGCCCTCACGGCCCCTTTTCACCCATGGGTTCCCGCCCTGGGCTCGGCTGTGCCCTCACAGACCCTTCTCGCCCATGGGTTCCCGCCCTGGGCTCGGCTGTGCCCTCACAGACCCTGCTCGCCCATGGGTTCCCGCCCTGGGCTCGGCTGTGCCCTCACAGACCCTGCTCGCCCATGGGTTCCCGCCCTGGGCTCGGCTGTGCCCTCACAGACCCTGCTCGCCCATGGGTTCCCGCCCCGGGCTCGGCTCTGCCCTCACGGACCCTTCCCGCCCCTTCCCGCCCGCGCGTTCCCGCCCAGGCACCGCCCGCCCTCACGCCCCAAAATGGCCGTCGGCCTCTGAGGGGTAGGTCCGAAATTAATTCATTTTATTAAGTGTTTCTGTTCGTGGGTCATCTACAGGCTGGTCACGTTGCAAAATATGCATTATGTAAAACTTCCTTAAGAAAGGATGTTCTTTGATGTTTGATCTTCGTATACTTTCAAGCCTAATCAGCAAGAAGTGGGATTGAATCTGTGAAACAGCAGCCAACAAGATCTAAATGATGCCCATGTATTAAAAAAAACCAAATGAATTGTTGGTAGAATTGTTAAGGTTAGGGCTGGACATGTTTCTCTGCTCTCAGACCTGGGGGAGTTTAACAAAGCTTGGGAAGAAGGATGAACCATTGATAGTGGGCACAGGGAATGCAGGATTTATGGACCACAAGGACATCTGGCAGAACTCCCAAGATGAGGAAGAAATTCATAAAAACAACTCAGTAACTGTGCTGAAATCAGCACTTGTGGAAGAACACTTCCCAGTCCTTCCCCGCACTCATTCTTCCCAAACCATTTGTGGTTTTCCGGGTTATCATTTCTTATTTCTCTGATCCTTGGTGCATTCCTAACTCTGTGGTATTCTCCTATTTTAAATCCATTTCTATCAGCCTTGTAATGCTCCTATCCTAGAACAACAAAAAGTATCTCCTTAGATCTATTTTATACTGCTGTGGAGTTTTTTGTCTAACACAAAAAACCCAGAGGAGTTTCAATCTTGACATGTGGCCGAAATACCTGGGATAGAACTTGGACCAAATCCATCCCCATGTAAGGGGAACTAAACCCGAGACCTTAAAAAAGAAATGTTCTCTCTAAAGCCAGTAAGGTGCCTATTTGTACTGAGATGCTTTGAAAGTTCCTGTCTGAATTAATAATTATAATAATGAAAATAGGGGAATAAAGCAGAACTGTGAAAGTCCACTAATCAACGTTAGTGGGGATCAACATGGAGTCAGGGATCACACCTCACCTTCCTTTTCCTGGAAAAAATTCTTGTTCATCTTACATCTGCTTTTACAGTTCCTGTCTCTCCAGGCAGGATGACTTGCAAGCCATTCACTTTGCCCGAATCCCTTCATTATTTTCAGAGCAGATTTACAAACCGTCATTTCTGGTGTTTATGGGGTATTTCTAAACCATCATTTCTGGTGTTTATGAGGTATTTATTAGCCACAATGAAATGCTGGCTAGGAATGAGTAGCTAATTCGCTCTCTGTGCTAGCCACTTTTGCTCAGTTATCCCACTTTCAGATATTTTCCAAGCTTTCCAATGGTTCTTTCTAAGAGGCGTTTTATTTAAACCTCCAGATCTGAAGCCTGAAGCTGGAATTGATTTCCTATAATAGGCTCTGACAAGGGAAGAACTCTAAGAGCTCTTGCACAGTGCGGTGTCAGGTGCTAAGTGGGAAGCAGACCCGTGACACGTCCATGTGCCCACCACAGATCAAAACCTTCCAAAAATAAATCTGTTGCTGCTCATTGCTTATTTTACCCCAAAAAGTGCACTGACGCTGTCCTGTCGTCGAGAGCAGGTGACTGTCATTGTAACCAGAGCTGGAGCTCGTCGCCTGCAGCTCCATCTCCTGCCTTTCTGTCCCCGGCAATGCGCCCAATCCTTCATTGGCATCCTAACAAAATCCCAGAAAACAGCTTTGGGCTGCAGGATTTGGGGTGGGAGAGAGGACGTGTTTCAGTGTCCCACACATACGAATTGTTTAATTGTTTGGGGGCTGCTGGAAGTGGGTTTAGAGAGGACAAGGAGGAAACCCCGGCAGCTCCCTCTCCCCAGCCAGTGCCGACAGTCTCAGGTGGCTTTTCCCATTCCTGCCTGTTGTCACGGTGTCCCTGCGCAGCGACACGGACACACCAAGCTCCAGGGACAGCCCGGACCCCGAGCAGCACCGTGCAGGCAATTGTGGCTTCCACAAAATTCCAAATTCCCCACATTTCATTGACGAGGGATGGCTGGTTTGTGTTCAGCTCGGAGCCGGGTTCTGGTGGCAGCAGGTGGCAGCAGAGCCCTGCCGGGGCAGGATGCGCCCGGGAAAGGAGCGTGTGGGAGCGGTTCTTCAGGCACTGAAATCTCATTTATTCGCTCTTTTGACGCTCATTAGGTCCCAAAGAGCTGCACTGCCTGTGGCCTGGCTGGAGCCAGCACAGGCTGCAGCGGGAACGGAGCCACGGGCTCTGCCTAAAGCTCACACCCGGCCCTTCTCTCAGGTGCCGTTTTATCAGGGCAGCCCCTCATGCAAGGGGACTTCAGGCTCTTGATACTGAACTTTGTCTGTTTTCATTAAACTTTCCACTACTCCCTAGGTGCAAGTGGAAGAATTATGGCATTATTTAGGTTGGAAAAGCCCTCTCAGATCACTGAGGCCAGTCATTTCCCCAACACTGCTAAGGCCACCACTGCCCCATGTTCCCAGCTGCCACATCCACACGCCTTTCAGATCTCTCCAGGGATGGGGACTCCACCCCTGCCCTGGGCAGCTGTGCCAGGGCTGGACAACTCTTTCCATGAAAAAACTTTCCCAAATATCCAATCCAAACCTCCCCTGGCACGACCTGAGGCTGCTTCCTGTTGTCCTGTCACTTGCTCCCTAGGAGAAGAGAACAAGACTTTTTTTAAAAATTTCTTTTCCCTGGATTATAGACAGCAAGACAACATGGGGAGAGCAGGCTCCAAGCACTGGGCAGCAGTGCCTTGAAATATGGCAGCAGATGGAGGGTGATGCCCAAATCAACACTGCTGTGGGGTGATGGCCAACACACAAAGGTCACAGCACAGCTGTGACAACTCCAGGGCTGGCAAGCAGGGATAGGAAGGAAAAAAACCCTGCAGTTGTTCAGCCTGGAGAAGAGAAGGCTCCGAGGAGACCTTAACAGCCCCTTCCCATAATTAAAGGGCTCCAGAGAGGGACTTTGGGTGTGAGTGTGAAAGCACAGGACAAGGGGGAATGGCTTCCCACTGCCAGAGTGCATTGGAGAAGAGAAGAAATTCCAATGACAAATCCACAATATTGTATATTTTATTTAAATTAACAAAACTATGTGTTTTCCAGGTTGCTTAAAGCATACTGTAAAAACTGAACTCAACCTAAACAAAATAAAACAAAAAGGATACATTTTAATAAGACCCAGGGACTATTTCTGAGACATATGAGTAGGGCTGAGGAATGAAGAAATAAAAACCCCACACACGCACGCACATGTACACACGCCCCGTAAACAAATTGTTAGTGTTTGACACAAAATTTGGTTTGAAAGCTGCAGCTCCCCGTTCGTGGGGAGCCTTTACAAAACGCAATGCTATAGTCTAAGCTGGAAAAGAACCCACGGACACAGCTATGGGAACAACATAAATATCACGTAAGAACCCAAGGGAAAAGGGATGGTAAAGTTGCAAAGTCGAGTGTTCAGCTGGGAACGTTCCGGGGTTACAGGGGTGTGCGTTGATTTAATTCACTTTTTAATGGAGTAACTACTACAAGGAGGAACACTGCTTGGACCTGCTTTGCCTCCAGGGGCAGGGGAAGCTCAGGATCCCGGGAAGGGCAAACACAACAAACGGAATTGCTGTAAGAAAATCCAGTAGGAGCTCCAAGTAATACACAGGGAGCAGGCCTTTGGCAGAGGGGTCTGCCGGTGTGACACATCCTGACTGGACGAGCCCCGTGTGATGCTGCACAGCTTGGGGTGCCCAGCAATCAAACTCATGCCAGGTGCTCTTGTGGTCCCACTCTCCATTTTTTCATAGTGTTGAGCTTTAATAAATGGATGAGGGTAAATGAATAAATTCTGGGGTGGGAATCATTATGGTACCTGGGCTGACAGGAATGAGTTTCCCCTCCAGCCTTCTCTCTAACGATTCAGCAACACACAGCAGCAGCAGATTCTTATCTTGTAGGGCCAGAACTGGGAGGGTGAGTTTCATGTTACCAGCAATTAACATAGACATTTAATCCTGCCGGCTCATGAGGCTCTCTGGATGCTCCAGGCCATGGAAGGTGTGCCCTGAGCAGAGCAGACCCTTCCCCACCATTCACTTCTCTGAACTGGTCGCAGCAGGGCTCCGCTCAAGCCTCCACCCCGGATCAGTTCCCACTCCCCTCTCTTTGCCAAAGGCCTCCCAGCCCGGGGCTGAGTGAGCCCAGCGCCTGCGTCTGCTCTGGGAAAGCAAAGATCCACATTAGTGCGTGACCAGCGGATTCTTTCAAGTCCCATAATCCCTGGAAGAATCCAGCTCTGCACAGAGCGAGACTGCCCAGCTCCCAGGGATGCACTGTAACAAAAGGGGAAGGTGGAGGAAGCCACAAAAGCACGGGAAGCCAAAGGGACTGAGAACAGGGAGGAGCTGGCTGCGGGATCAGCCAGCTGGGAACTTGGGTCAGGAGCGCTCTGTTCTCCTGCACCTCAGCTCAGCATTCAGGCTGGACATTGCCTGTGTTCAGCAAACAGATGCAAAACCTGCTGAGAAAGCAGTCACTGCCTCTACTAAAGCCTTACTAACAGCCTACTCCTCTCCCAGCTGTGCTTCATCCAGCAACAGAGGGTGGCTGCAGGGCTGCACCAAAGACTCAGACAAGGGTCAGTACAGCTACAGTGGTGAAATTAAATGTTTTTACAACAAGGCTCCCCCCTGCAACTAACACCTTGTGTAAGTTGCACACAGGAGCAAACCCGGAGTACTGAGCACATGCTCCTGCCTGAGCTCCCTGCAGCACCTTTATGCACCAGCACACCCAGCACAATCAAATCAGCCCCACGGCAGCTCTGCCCCGGCCCCACATCCGGACGTGCGACTTTGCAACCTCAGTGCCCTTCCAGCAGGGTTTTACGTGCCCGAGTGTAGCACAATATACACAGCCCTCCCCCCAGGAATAACTACACCATAGTAAAGAGTTAACAAATGTTCTGCTCGCTGTCACTGCTCTGTGAATGCACCAGGGACGGGGTGCTCGAGGAGCAGGTGCGGCCAGAGAGGTCTCCAGCCAGAGGGACTCGTGTGTCCCCTGCTCCCCACCCCAGGCCGGTCCCTGCTGAGGCACCTCCGTGTCACTCCTGAGCCTCCTTCCGAGCCAGCTTGTAGACCTCCGTGGGCCCGTCCACGTGGGTGATGGTGGTGGTGAGCTGCAGCTCCTCCCCGCTGTTCACCCCCAGGTCACCTGAGAAACAAAGGTGTTCCATCAGGGCGGCCTCACAATAAAATATGAGACTATTTGAAAGGAAAAGATCCAGTTTATTCCCTCGAGCCTTTCAGCTGCCTAAGCCGTAGACCAGCTACTTTCCTAGAAATTATTTTATTTACAGTTATTTAAAAAGAAGCGCAAGAAAAACATTGAGGGGCCATAGCATAATGGAGCTAGGGAAGGGGCTGGTGCACCAGGAGAGGCTGAGGGAGCTGGGAAAGGGGCTCAGCCTGGAGAAAAGGAGGCTCAGGTGGGACCATCTGGCTCTGCACAACTCCCTGACAGGAGGATCTATTTTCTCTACTCCTCATCCCTCCATCTGAGCTACGCAGTTCCATCTGGGCAATGCTAAAAGGCACAAAAACCATCCCAAAACCTCCAGCCAGCCTTGGCTAAAAGTCAAACCTGTCTAACCCAGCCATCAACTCAAATGCCTGCTTGGAAACCCAAACCATCATTTGCAAAATGCTTCAAGGCGCTGAGTGTGCACTTGGGCCAAAAAAAAGGCACAGAAGGCATCCCCTAATTTGTACCTCTTTGTCCCCATGAGAGCCCTCGGGTCATTTGGGGACATTTACCATTGGACTGGTCTTCGCCGTAGTTCTTGTGGGATGGCGCGTACAAGAACATGAGGGCAAACACGTAGAGATTCCACATCCCGTAGATGCCAGTGAAGAAGGCGCTGTTCACCTGGATCGTGATGTCCCCCCACTTCCAGTGGCCTTCTGTCACCTGTCCAGAGAAAACAGACATGGACAGGCCATCAGGAAGAGCAAATTCTGTAAAGACACAGCCCTTGGAGTACACCAGTGAGAACAGCACCAATTCAACAGGATGGAGGAAATGGAGTGTAACAGGTTCAGTGAGGCAGAAGTCAGGCTGGGATTCTCCTCTTCAGACTCAGTCTGCAGGGAAAAAATGCTCCTGACAAAATGATCCCCTCAGGACTTCTTCAGCTCTGATGTCTCATTTACTGTGACCGAACCGCTGCGCTCTGCCATAGCCCCGCCACAGGCATGTGCTCAGCACAGATTGGCACACAAAGGGCACTACCTGGGGACACGCTGACATCCCAAAACATCCGACTGCCAAAACCAGACCTTTTATGGCAGGAAAACCAGCGTGAATAACGGGGGAATTGATGTGCTGAGCACGGCTGGCTGAGGGGGGGCCAGGCTGATGGCACCAACCTGCCACACGCTGAGGGTTGTCAACACCCATGAAAATATCATCAATATTAATATTCCTTGAAGATACACTGGCTGCTTGGACAACATAAAGGCCAAGAAGAAAACTAAAGTAGCTTAAAAAGAGAGCCATGGAGATGCTCCAAGGGCTGGAGCCCCTCTGCCATGGAGCCGGGCTTGGAGAGCTGGGGGTGTTCACCTGGAAAAGCAAAAGGTTCAGGGAGAGCTCAGAGCCCCTTCCAGGGCCTAAAGGGGCTCCTAAAGGGACTCCTTCCAGGGCCTAAAGAGAGCTGAAGAGGGGCTTGGGACAAGGGATGGAGGGACAGGACACAGGGAATGGCTTCCCACTGCCAGAGGGCAGGGCTGGATGGGATTTTGGGCAGGAATTGTTCCCTGGCAGGGTGGGCAGGCCCTGGCACAGGGTGCCCAGAGAAGCCGTGTCTGCCCTTGGATCCCTGGCAGTGTCCCAGGCCAGGTTGGATGGGACTTGGAGCAACCTGGGATAGTGGAAGGTGTCCCTGCCCATGAGATGGGCTTTAAGGTCCCTTCCAGCCCAAGCCAGTCTGTGACTCCATGATTCAAGCAGTGATTAAAGCTCATTTGTACAGAGGTGACATGCAAGCTCAGGACAAACAGGTACAGCAGGGCTGCAAAGTCAGCCTGGGGAAGCTTAGATGCTGTCACGTCTCTGTGGGCACACAAAGCCACCCGAGTGTTTCAGTGTGAAGAGAACACTTTTGTGTCCATGTTCTCAGAAATGGCTGAAGCCTGTTGGCCAATTTCTGCACGGTGCAGCCCAACACTCCCTGGTAGCCAAGGGCCTTTGTGCTGGCTCCAGCCTCCGAGCTCATGGCAGAGCTTCAAATAAATGAAAACAACTTCTTCAAAAGCAACTTGTTATCAAACGTGCTCAGAACAGGCCAGTCCTGTCTGACCAGCGATGAGCTGGCGTCGGGAGCGGCTGGGAAGCGGCTGATGCTGTCCCGGGAAATCCAGAGCCATCCCTCACCTGGCTCACGATGAAGAAGATGACGGTCATGGCTGCACAGGCCAGGGTGATGAGCATCAGGAACTTGAACCTAAAAATCAGCCCCTGTTTAGAGAGAAATGTCACCGGTCACATTAACAGAATCCACAAAACCCATTTTTGGTTTTAGGACAGACAAGACACGAGGATAAAAAATAAAAAATAAAACAAGGGTCCAACCCACGAAACCCCAAAGCAAAACAACCTCCACCCACTCCTGTGCCTTGCTCAGCACAGCCCATATCCTCCGCTCCCCACACGTCTGCGCTCCTGCCGGAAGCTCCGTGCGGGGTGGGCACGTCTGGGCAGCGCTGCCTTTCCATGACATTTGCTCGGTGACTGATTGAGCAGCAGTTAATTAAGTGGAAGAGGTGGCACGTCGGTGTGAGCCAGGCTGCAGGGGGGGATGGCCCGACAGCTCACGGCTCTTGTAAAACAAACACGCGTCGGTGTCTCAGCGTGGGCTCGGGGTCTCACCACACTCATCCTCAGCCCCAGGCCAGCTGGGAGGGAGCTGCAGCGATTCCAACGTCTGGAAAACCTGGCTGGCTGTCACAGAATGGAGATTCTGAGACAAACTCCTTGGCTGGCAATCCCACTGCCCACCACCCCTGCTTTCACTGGTTTTACATTTTTACTTACAAATTCTTTTGGTTTTGGGTGAGTGCGTGGGTTTTTTTAACCTGGCTCTGGAATTTAGGTGGAAATGTCAGTGTCTGTGTAATTACCCTGTCACACCACGACAACAAAGGACTATTAATTTAACTCTTCCACACCAGATCCGTGCTCCCAGATGTTTGGATGTGGAGTGTGGCAGCAGCAGCTCTGCACCACAAGCTGAACCCCTGTGCCTCCTGCTAGAGGGAAAAACACTCAGTATCTGCTTCAAATTCTTTCAAGTGCAATTTTCTAATTTTTTTATGTGCATTCCTGATGGGTGATAACGACTTGTTTAAAGAAGAAGTGACCATAATTCAACAGAGCGACTTTGGAGATAAATATTTGCACCCCTGTAGAAGCAGGTTAAGCACTGAGAGTGAGCTCCTCGGGTTTGGCAGCAGGCAAATCAGGTAGGACAGAAAAATATACAAAATCATGGGCTAAAAATGGGGATAATGGGGGGAATGTGTTGTGCTTTGACCCTCCAGCAACTTCGTAAGGAAATGACGACCCCCAAAATCCAAATTTATAACATGAAAAACAAGGTGGTCTTAGCAAGACCTCCCATTGAACACAAAAATTAATATTAGAGGAGGAGAAATGGAAGTATGAGAAGATTATGGATAAAGGGGGTCTCAGAACAGACTTTGAGGTCCAAAATGCCTTTTAAAAACAAGGAATCTGTGTCCCAAGGAAGATCCTTACCTCATAGTGAAGGCGGCGAGCCTTGCTCATGGCAGGGAGGCTCGACTGCTTCCCACTGATGTTTCTGAACACTTGGAAGACCATGAAACACAGGAAGAGAAAATAGAGGCACAGGCAGATCCCTGCGACTATAATAAAGGCCATCTGTGCAGAGGAAGTTAAGGGGAAATGGTACAAACTAACAAGAAATCCCAGAAAACGTTATCCAGGTGATGATTCCCATATTCAGTTCCCCAGTGATCTCCTGCAGTGCCTGAGCCACACCCTGCCCCCCAAAAGCAGGGAGTTTGCCCACACCTCCCAGGGACCCGGCAGGAGGGAGCACCTCCCTCTCCCACAAACCAGGGGAAGGATACAGCCAGCTCCGTGCCCACCTCGGTGGTCCAGATGCTGTAGAAGGGATTCTTGAGCTGCACTCCCCTGCAGAGAGGAGAGAAAAAACCAGTCAGAGGGCTCAGAGGGTCCCTTGTCCACTCTGCAGTCTGGGAATCATAGAATCAGGGGACATGCTGAGCTGGAAAGACCCACAAGGATTGTTGCTCCAACTCCAGCCCTGCACAGAAACCCCAACAATCCCACCCTGTGGCTGAGAGTGTTGTCCCAATGCTCCTGGAGCTCTGGCAGCCTTGGGGCCGTGCCCATTCCCTGGGGATCTGTTCAGTGCCCAGCACTCTCTGGGGGAAGAATCTTTTCCCAAGGTTCTGCATGGGAAAAGCCAGCTGTGCTGCTTTCCCATGTGGGTGAGGAGAAGATGAGGCAGGAAGTGTTTCCATGGCCAGCACACTTCAGAGCACCCAAAGGAGCCTCTCCTGGCTCTGGGAGATGGGGCTGTGCACCCAGCCATGGGGTTGAACTGCTGGCCCCTGCTGCAGGAGGTGACCAGGGGCCTCTGCTCTGGGATGGCCGAGCCTGGGGAGTGCAGCTGCACCCACCTCTCGCACATGTCGAAGATGAAGAGGCAGAAGGAGCCCACAGCGATGGGTCCAACCTGCTTCCAGTACCCCGAGAGCCGATTCCGCTCGTTCTGGTCCTGATCACGAGGTGGGGAGGAGGAGAAAAAGGAAAAGCAAGTTAGCCTGAAATCCCCTCAGCTGGTGAGCTGATCCTCACAGCATCATTTCCAACCATCAGCAAGGGAGCTGCCAGGTTTTCCTGGAAGCATGGCTGGAAACCACCTTCCCATGGGTGCGGTACCCACCATCATGTGCTCCCCGCAGAAGATGATCCAAAACGAGAGCAGCATGGCATAGAAGATGCCCTGTCGGATGTCTCCGAAGAGCAGCATCCAAGTCCAGTCAAATCCGATAGAAAACCACTCCACGGGGATGTTAATGAACGTCATGGAAATTCCCAGAGCAAAGATGACCCTGGAGAGGCACAAACGCCACCTCTGTCCAGTGTGCAAGGTAGGACAGAGCCCAAAAGCCAAAGCTGTGCGTGGAGAGCAACAAAAGGAAATCCAGCACTGTTTGGGAAGTGTCACCTCCTGCCACCAAACCCCCTAGGACTGAGCTTCTCTGTCGGCCTGATATTTCTGGGTCTGAGAGATTTTAGCCTGCTGGCAGCTGCTAACTTTCTCCCAAGGGAAAAGTTCTCAAGAAAGCTCCTTCTCAAAACAATCCTGGCAAACAACTCTCCTTTCTCCAATCTTTCTCCAGGTGGTGTTTTGCTTTTCTAATTCTCAAAACATTTTAGCTGTTTCTCTGGTTTAACCAGTGGGATTAGAGAGGTGTCGTTCCTATTCACCAAACATGTTAAGTCTGTGTCAGAACACCTTATAAAAAGGTAGTAAGAATTAGAAAATAAAGTTTTTTCTATGCTCTTTGCCTTCTGAAATATTTGGAGCCTCTCATCTTTTTTTGTGTCCTACAACGACACTCCTCAGAGCAGCTCCTTTTTCTCCAGGGGTTTAACAGGAAAGAAAAGAGAAGCTGTGGAGGTCTCCAGCTCTCAGTGAACCTGGGTGGAGGGAGGGGATGGAGAAGAGACAATTCCTATCTCCCAACCATGGGCTCTGCCTGGGAGCAATGACCACCTCAGTGGGGTCCCCTGGGCCACCACGGGCCCCACTCACTTCTCCAGCAGGACAGGAGCGCGCGTCATCAGCGTGATCCTCCTCCAGTACCACACCATGATGATCAGAATGCTGGGCGTCAGGAAGGTCTTCATGGCAAACCACACCTTGGTGAAGCCTCCGTTTTGATGGATGCCCTGCGGAAAACCGGGGTACAGGGTTTCACATCCTCATCATCATCCTGTGCTTCTCCTCATGGAGTGTCAGGAGAGGCACACATGTGGAAGTGCATTGTCACCCTAGTTTTTCAGCCTTCTGATGTTTTTACTTCTGGAAATTCTTTTCTCGTGGATTTTGCTGTAAATAAGAGACTTGTGTATGTTAGGTTTATCTTTGTTTTCATTCCTTCTTAGAGGGGGAAATCTCTTGATGGACATCTGTCTTGACTCAGTGTGATTGGAGAGGTGTTAACTTTGTCTACCAATCACTGGGTGTGTTTGAATTACAATATAAAGAGTCAGAAATTTGAAATAAAGGTCTTTTAGCTTTTAGAACTTCACCAACTCTGCATCTCTTCATTTTGTGTCCTACAGCGACAGTGCATCTCAGTGATGGTTTGGCCAATGATGGACAGAGAACGGGTGCCCATTGAGCCCTCAGGCCACCTGGGCAGGTTCCAGAAGGTCTGAGAACAAATGCCAGCAGACACAGCTTCCACGGCAAGGGAGAGAGGGAATTCTGACACGGCATGGAAAAAGCTGGCAGAATTATTCCCAGACAAGTAACGAGATCCTCGTGGGGCCGAGTCACCCCTGGTGGGAAGAGCATTGGCTCATTAATGTGTTTCTCCAGCCATGCGTCCTCCCACCGCTGTCTGCAGCCACCACGGCCATGGTGGGTTGGCCTCCAGCTGGGAAAAGCATCCCTGCTCACCAAGCCTGGAGGGTGAGCAGGGCCTCAAGGATCACTGACAGCCTTCCCAGACATGGCCACAGCCAGCTCCAGGACAGACCAGGCCTGCTGATCCTCCTTAGCTCCTATCCATAAGATGTCCCACAGGCAGACTGTGGTGGGAAGCAGAGGACACAGGGAGCTTGGAGGCTTGGGAAGAGGCCAGCTCTGCAGGGCTCCTGAGAAGAGCAGGCAAAGAGGGCATTCCCAGGGAGGAGGACAGCCCCCCTGGAGGCAGAGCAGCTCGAGCCAGGAGCTGCACAGCCCGGGCACAGATGGCAGGGGCAGAGGAAGGACAGGGCACTCACCACGAGGCGGATGTCCTTGATCTCTCCGATGCCCACGTTGATGCCCTTCCTGTCGTTGACGGGCAGGCGGATGTTGATGAGGTAGTACTTGTGTGCCACGCTGCCGATCTCCATGAAGGGCAGGAAGTCGCAGTCGTAGTGACGGCCCTCGGACTCCACGGTCTGCAGAAAGGGCAGGGAGCAGAACCTCAGCCCCCGGGGCCAGCACACCACAGAGCCCTCCGACTGGGAGCACTGGGAGCACCCAGAGCCTGTTTGCAAATTCCAGCCTGTGTGGGACAGTGGCTGAGGGACGCTTCTCCTCATGTTTTTGAATGTTTAGGATCACTGAGTAAGTAAGGTTTGACCTTAAACTGGTTCACATTTCAGGCTTTAATGGGGCCTTCCAAGATGAACCCTCTACAGCTCCCTGACAGGAGGTGGCAGCCAGGTGGGGAATGGCCTTTTCCCCCAGATAAAAAGTGACAGGACAAGAGAAAAAGGTCTCAGGTTATGCCAGGGGAGGTTTAGGTTGGATATTGGGGAAAATTTTTCCAGGGCAAGGGTGATTCTATGGTTCTGTGATTGGAAGAGGACAACTCCCACCCATCCCCACCACCAGTGTCATGCAAATTCCTTACTTTTGGAGAGCCAAAGGTGCACTTCAGCTTCCTGATCTCTATGGCATGTGCTATTTCCTCCCAGTCATCAAACATGTTGTCACGATAGGCCAGCGACACATCCAGGGTGATCTCTGCGTTTTCCTCTGCAACAGCAAGGAGGCAGGAGGCTCAGAAGGTTCCCAGAGTAATTAAAAAACGTGACACAAAGTTCCTTTATGAAGACAATTAATGAACTGAAGTTGAGCTATGCTGGCCTAGCTGGAAAAAACCTCAGAACCAACCACACACAGCAGCACTGATGTTTTCTATACGTCTTATTTAGCTTCAGTTGTCCTACAGAAGGTTTTTGGAGCCCCCTCTTCCTCACCTACAGAATATTTTAGAGCCCTCCCCTGCTCCTCCACACCTGCCCTGACTTGTTCCTGCCTCTGCAGATGCCCCAGCTCACACCCCAGTGACACACACGGAGCTCTGGCCTGGCAAGGTCACACACCCATGTGGGACCAGCAGCTCGTCCCCTCCTGGACGTGTGCAGGGTGACAGTCTGGGATACAGCTGCTTGGAAAGGTGCTCCTGCCAGGACACTGCCAGGGGGTCCCTGCTGCCAGGAGGGAATGAGGCTGGAGCAGGCTTATTCAGGCTGGAACAGGCTCACTGAGGAGCCATAACTGAGCGAGTTCATGCACTGGAGCTGCAGCTGAGGCTGCCAAAGAGCAACACATCAACGCGGTTAAAAACCTGAGGCAAGTCTGTACCAGCTCCACCAGCTGGAAAATCCTCCTGTTTACCAGGCACAGATCCCAGGGAAGGCTCTGAACGAGGAACACGCTCCAAAACGAGCATATGCATGTTACAGCCCAGCCTCCTTTTGCAGGGCACCAAAGTCTGACAGCCACAGCTGCTGCAAAAGCTCCAGAACCATGCACCTTGGAGAAATGTTGGGAGATGGCTCCAGAGCCATGCACCTTGGAGAAATGTTGGGAGATGGCTCCAGAGCCATGCACCCTGCAGAAGTGTTGGGAGATGGCTCCAGAGCCATGCACCTTGGAGAAGTGTTGGGAGATGGCTCCAGAACCATGCACCCTGGAGAAGTGTTGGGAGATGGATCCAGAGCCATGCACCTTGGAGAAATGTTGGGAGATGGATCCAGAGCCATGCACCTTGGAGAAGTGTTGGGAGATGGCTCCAGAACCATGCACCTTGGAGAAATGTTGGGAGATGGATCCAGAGCCATGCACCTTGGAGAAGTGTTGGGAGATGGATCCAGAGCCATGCACCTTGGAGAAGTGTTGGGAGATGGCTCCAGAGCCATGCACCTTGGAGAAGTGTTGGGAGATGGCTCCAGAGCCATGCACCTTGGAGGAGTGTTGGGAGATGGCTCTAGACCCATCCATGGTGAAGTGTTGGGAGATGGCTCCAGAAGCCATCTTTTCAGCTATATTTTTGTTGGGAATACGTGGTGGCACACTCATCCCCCCGGATGGGAAGGGGCGTGGATGGGATCTGTGGTTTGCAGTCCTATTCCTACGCCCTTCGGAGGTGGCCGGGTTGTGCATCTGATGTGGACACTTCAGGATTTTTCTGAGCATATTTTGGTGCACGTGATCTGTACCATCAGGATCCATATCCAGCCCCTTTCCAGAGCTGCCAGGAGTTGGGTTTCCATGAAACACGAATTTGCCATCTCAGATCCGCTGTTTAGGAGACCAGCAAAACAGATAAATGGGAACATAAGGTTGAACTTGGCCCAGCTAAAAAGAACCATGAACTCCATTTCAGAAGCCATAAAACCAACTGGAATGCTTGGGATTAAATCCAAGAAAAACAGCTTTCAGTATTTCATCTTTGCAGTCCAAATGTAGCTGCTGCCATCAAGTATGAAAACCAGAAGGCAGAAGATGAACTGCTGCGTGCCTTTCCAGCCCAATGGATTAGAGGCTCCCTCTGGAATTCCATCAGTCCCTCTGCTGGGGTGACACCTCCCCTTGGAAATGGGTTTTGTGCAAAGACCTTTCAGGGCTGTCAACATAAAATACAGATATATCCATATATCCATATATTTCAGCACAGCAGACTGATGGCAGAGCTGTGCTAGTGGTTGGACTGCATCTTAAAGATCTTTTCCAACCTAAATGATTCCATGATAATCCTACACCAGCCTTCCACCAGCAACTCCCATGGGCCCTGAGGAACAAATAAGGAAAGTGACAGAGAACCAAACGTTAAGAAGATTCGTGCCTTATTCACATTAATCAGATGGTGAATAGACAATTTCCTGGGGAGGGGAGGGTGCCCTTTTCCTGCAGAGCATTACACAACTTTAAACAGAGGGAGCAGGATCAGATTGGAGCAGCCAGGGATAAATCCTTCCCTGGCAGGGTGGGCAGGCCCTGGCACGGGGTGCCCAGAGCAGCTGTGGCTGCCCCTGGATCCCTGGCAGTGCCCAAGGCCAGGCTGGACACTGGGGCTTGGAGCAGCCTGGGACAGCGGAAGTGTCCCTGCCATGGCAGGGGTGGCACTGGGTGGGCTTTGAGGTCCTTCCAACCCAAATAAGGACAAGACTCCTGGAGGTTTCTCAGCCCTGAGCTCTGTGATCCCCCCAGTGAGGGACTCCCTGCTCATGCTCCAAGCACCACCAGTGTCATTTTTCCCACTGGCATTTTACTGCCCAGGAGCTTTTCCATGAATCACTTTATAGGACAATACTTGCCCAGGATATCTTCACTCATATTACAATGGCCTAAAAATAGTGGAGTTGTTTCAGGAGGGGCTCTGTGCCAGCTGCACACTAACACAGCTGGCTAGGGAGAAGCCTATGGCAGGCAAGCAGAAATGCTGGAATTATTTCCATTACACTTCCATGCTTCACCAGCTCCCTAAAATTACAAAACCTACCAAAAAGCCCAAGGCTGAATGAATTAGAAAAGGAGGCTGCAGCACTCTGCCCTCTCACTGTACACAGTTGCTTTCCAGCTGCAAAGAAACTCCATCTCCTTCCTCTGGCCCCCTCCGTTCCCAGTTCTGGGAAGGGGTTTTAATAATTGAGTGCACAATGCATCAAGAAAGGAAAGGGACAGCACAAAAATAGCCTCTTCCTCAGAGGAACAGGCTGAGTCTCTCCAAGCTCTCTGGGATGGATAAACACAGGGAAGTAGCTCAGCTTCTAAACATCTGCATTCCAAAAAATCTGTATTTCAAAACCACTGGAAGTCCAGAGGGAGTTGCCAAGGTCAAGGTGATTAGGGCTGCTTGCTCCTCGGAAAGGTGAGATCCCATGGGATGTTCCAGGAGGCTCAGCCCCTGCCAGGCTCTCTCAGGGCACCTTACCAGGGCTGCCCTTCCCCTCTGTCCCAGCAAAACCCTTTCTGGCTGGATGAGGAGAGCTGACAGGTCCTGGGTGAGGAGAGCTGACAGGTCAAGACTGACTCCAGCTCTCTACGGATGAGGAGTCAGCCATGAGTCACCAACATTTCCACCCAGGCACAGTCCAGCTGCCCCTGCCCCAGGAGGGTTTTGGCACCCCAGCACCCTGAAAAAAACAAATGCAGGTTTACTCTGGGCCTTGGCCTTGTTTAGGAATTGCAGGGAAAGAGGACAACCAAGGGCCTTTGATGAAAAAAGCAGGAGACAGTTTGGTGTGGCTCAGCAACATCCCTGGTGAAGGCCAAGGGGAGCTGGCAGAGCCCAGGACCCTGCACAGCACCTTCAGACCCTGCAGTGGAGCTACAGGAGCCAGGAGAGCAGGATGTGCCCCAGGCAGCATCTTCT
Source organism: Nicator chloris (assembly GCA_013400495.1). NCBI lineage: Eukaryota > Metazoa > Chordata > Aves > Passeriformes > Pycnonotidae > Nicator > Nicator chloris. The sequence continues at coordinate 147,502 of WAAE01014843.1, forward strand.
TCAGCAGGATAAATCCTGAGCAGTTCCCAGCAGTGCTGATTTCCTGGATGATCTGAGGCAGCTCCAAGACAGTTTTTAGGACAGTGACCAGAGGCTTCAGCAGCTGTGGAGCCTTCCAGGAGTGGCCCTGGTTTGGCACCAGCCCCTGCCAGCATCGGCCACAGCAGGAGGAGGCCTGGAGGGCTCAGAGCCCCAGAGAGAAGAAACTTGAATTGTTGCTTTGAAAGAAGACCTGAGGTTGTTTCACATCGTTATCACTGTGCCTTTGGAGGAGCTGATCCCAATCACCTGATCAATGAGAGCCTTTTATTTAACAGCAGGGGACAGACACACACATGCAATTAATTCAGTTTACCAAGGCTGCTGTTTATTTCTTTAAGAGCTGTTACAACACAATCTAGCAAGTAAGAAATGTGTTACTAGTTCCTGAGATTCTACACTTAATTTAGTCTGCCTTGAGCTTGGCACAAAGTGTTGGAAAATCCCCAAACCTCCTTTTATTATCCAGGGGGTGGCCCAAGATGAGCTTTTCAGCTCTGAGATCTCAAAAAAACCCTCCCACCTTTGCAGGACTCAGTCACTGAAGGGCACAAGGCTGAAGCAAAGGCTCTGCTCTTGCAGCAGAAATGCTGCCAGAAGCTGGGTTAGCATTCCAGCAGCCTGCTCCAAGGGCTCAGCCAGCTCCTGACTCCAGCACGGTGGTTCAGCTTGAAAATCCTTGGAATAAAGAGCTGTTTCCCTAATGCAATCATCTATCCAAGTGGAAGGAGGTGAGGCCTTAGTAAAGGCACAAAGCTGCTCTCTCTGTATTTCAGAGATAATTACAGGGATAAGAACACAGGTGAAAGCTTTCTACAATCTCATTTCTAACTTATCTTAATGATAATACATTAAATCATCCCTGCTCCATCTCTGCCAGTGCTCAGGGCTGGACAGGGCTTCGAGCAGCCTGGGATAGTGGAAGGTGGAACTGGAGCTCTGAGGTCCTTCCCAACCCAAACCAGTCTGGGATTCTGGGATAAATATCTGGAGGAACAGTTCCACGCTGAGCATGCTGAGCAGGAAGGACACAAAGATGGCTAAAAAAGCTCCTAACCCCAACTAATTCCCTGAAGTGATCCCACCCCACGGATCCCAGAGCATGGAGCCAGCCCAGCAGCCAGGCTGGAGCCAGGGCAGCAGCTCCACACACCCCAGCTCAAGCAGTCTGCAAAGCAAATTGTTTATTCACTGTAGCTTAGAGTCAGAGAGGGATTTTCCCCAGACACTTTAAAACATGCAAATACATGGACAACTTCGCTTCCAGGGAGGGCTGGAGCAGTCCTGCCCTTGCTGCTCTCAATGTAATTTTGCAGGTTTTATTGCAGGATTATTTTTGAGGTTGGGGGGGAGTTGTGTGTTTTGTGTGTGGGGGGAAGGGCGTTATATATTTATTTAGTATTTATATAATAGCTTCAAACTGAAAGAGGGGAAATTAAAGTTAGATATTGGGCAGGAATTGTTCCCTAGGAGGGGGGGCAGGCCCTGGCACAGGGTGCCCAGAGAAGCTGTGGCTGCCCCTGGATCCCTGGCAGTGCCCAAGGCCAGGCTGGAGCAGCCTGGGACAGTGGAAGCTGTCCCTGCCATGGCAGGGGTGGCACAGGATGGGCTTTGAGGTTCCTCCCAACCCAAACTACACCAGGATCATCAAATCCCAGACTCAGGAAGTGCTCCAGCACTGTGTGGCACCAACACAACTCACAACAGGAAGGTAAAACCCCTTTAGGGGAGGCACACTGGGAAACGAGAGCCAGGCAGCACCTCCCTGTGCCAGTCACTTACTGAGGTCGTTGTCCATCTTGAAGGCGATGTCCAGCTGCATGATGAAGAGCATGAACTGGAACCAGGGGCTCATCTCCTTGCTGGGCAGCGGGATGTGCACGGCGAACACGATGTCGTTGGCCTCGATCTGCCGGCTCACGGCCTCGTCAAAGTCCTTCAGCTTCTTGCAGTGGTTGGGTCCCCAGGGCATCAGCCACTTGGTTTTGTGGTGGTTCTTCCTCACGTCGATGCACTTCACTGACATGTAGGGAACAGCTGTCGTGGGGCTGGGAGCTGGGAATGCACGAGAAGCACACTTGGAGCATCTGCAGACATCTGATACGGCAGTTTCCCCACCAAAACTCGCAGCTCCCCGCTCCACTCTTTGAAGGCAATTTGAAACAAATGCAGCCAGTGCTGCTCCTTCACAGCTCTTTGATCTCACAGTCAAGTAATTAAGTTTATTACATCCACAGATGTATTACTGACTTTGTAGTGGGATCAAATTAGGATTAATTGAAGAGCTGGGATCTGCTGGTTCAGTCTCAGATACCTCGGTCACACAAAATCATCCTGATTTACTGCAATCTTTTCCTTTCCCTGTGCTCCCTCAAGCAAATCCACACAGAAAGCATGTGCCCAGGGAAACCTGGATGGATAAACTAACCCCAAACCTCATGGTCCTGTAGGGCAGGATTTACCACTGGGATTTGCACCATGCAAGGCCACACATCATCTTGGGGAGGAAGATTTTGCTCCAGGCCAGTGAGTGGCATGGGAAATGAGACTCTGCAGGTGATTTTCATGTTGTCACCATCCTCATTCTGATCATTCAGGACTTCCCTTACAGATCACAGCCCGCCCAAAAACTCCAGCAGCAATAACACCACCCTACAAACTCCCAATATTCCAACGAGGAAAACAACCCCCGAGTGAGCTTCCCCCTCCTGCTGCCCCCAGCCCCGCACTGCTACACCCAGATGATTCAGCCCCGGCTCTTTTGTAATTTGGGCACAGCAGGATCATCCCAGCAGCTCTGGAGCTGTTTGGGAAGGCAGCCAGGAACCCTGTGGAGCACCTTGCCCAGGCACAGGGTGACATCCACGTGGCTTCCCACGGGTGACTCAACGCCAGGCAGGAGGAAGTTACTCAAAAGCCAAATGTTTATAAACTGCATTTTTTCAATTTTTTCACAGCACTGAGTTTCTTCCAACTCCAAAGGCACAGGGATGCTGGGATAGGGTGGGCTCCAGGGGACTGGCATGAGCAGGTGGGCAGTGCTGGGTTCATGGTTGGACTCGCTGACCTTAGAGGGCTTTTCCCACTGAAAGGATTCCAGGAGTACTCCCAGATTCATCCCAGCTCTCTGGCATGCCTTGTTGCACTGTTGCATCCCAAACCCTTGCTGCACTCAGGAATCACACAACACTCAGCAATTAAAGCAACCCCCAAACCAAACAAGTTCTTGATATCAGAATTAGGACATATCCTGAATTGTTGCTGGCAGCCTCGGGGCTGTGCCCATTCCCGGGGAGCCTGGGCAGTGGCCACCACCCTCTGGTGGAAGCACCTTTCCCAATATCCACCCTAAATACTGCATCAAGAAACAGCAAAGTAGAATAAAACAAAGCATTCAGCAAACAAACACAAAGGAAGCTGCACGTCCAGGGTTACAGAACACTCACGACGTGCCCACAGCGCATAAAACACTGCAATAAATGTTGATTCCTCCACTGTGCCTCAATGCAGAGCCCAGTAAACACAGCTAAAACTGCAGCTGGAAGGGAATATCAGGAATATTTCTGTGAAATAAGCCAGGCATTTCTGAGCTCTTTAACTCTGACACATTCTGGGTGATTTCGAAGGCATTTCTGAATTAAGAGACAGCGTTCCCTCTACAGAGAAGCCGAATGTTTCTTGCTTTGATGCAGTTCATTATAGCCATAAATACATGTTTTCATCACTGCCTGATTATGATTTTAAACACTTGGCACGCTCCCTGCAGCCTCCCCTCTGCCAAAGTTACAGCTCTGAGGAGCATGAGACAATTACTATACATATTCCTCGTCGGGAATCGCGCACCAAACAAACGTCGGCACTTGGCTTCCATTACTGATTTGGCTCCTGGCCCATTAAATCCAAGTGAGCGTTGAACCAAGTGGAAAAAAAAATGCTTTGTGGAGCTGCAGCCAAGTCAGCCAACAGCACTACAAAGTGCTATGCAAAACAAAGCTTGCATCCAGGGATTTGGGCTGTGCTGTGGTGCCAAGGGCTGCTCCCAGCCCTGCTGCCCCCAGCCCCTCTGCCCCCAGCCCGGGGGATGCAGCAGCTCCACAGATCCCAGGATCTCTGTCAGCCTGTCAGTAATTGAACAGCTCTGTGTGCACAGCACAGTGGATCAGCCTGGTGCTCCAGGCTGCTCGCTGCCATGAGAACTGCAGGAATGCAGGTACCACTCGCAGTAAGAGGGGAGCAGAGCTTCCCGAGGAAGGCTGGGCAGGAGCCAGTGGAGTGCAGCTCCCTGGGGGCCAGCTCAGCCAGGAGCCCCCAGGAGGGAGTCCTGGCCCCAGGGGCTCCCCAGGGAGTCCTACTCCAATGGGGCAGAGACTCCTAGTGTCGGGAGGGGGTTGGACACCAACAGTGCCAAAAGCCACGGGCAGGAGGTGCTGGAGCTGCCAGCACTGTCACAGGGTGGCAGACTGAAAGAGACCTTGAAGTTTGCCTCATTCCAACCCCCTGCCATGGCAGGGACACCTCCCACTGGCCCAGGCTGCTCCAAGCCCCAATGTCCAACCTGGCCTTGGGCACTGCCAGGGATCCAGGGGCAGCCACAGCTGCTCTGGGCACCCTGTGCCAGGGCCTGCCCACCCTCCGAGGGAACAATTCCTTCCCAGTAACTAATCTAAATTTCCCCTAAATTTCTGCCTCTGCATCTCCTCCAGCTGGGCCTCCAAAGGTGCCCAGCTCACTGCAGAAATCCCAAGCGTATCCCAAATTACAGGGGCAGAGCAGATCCTGCTGCTCCCTGTGATGGTTTTAGGCAGCAAACACTTGGAAAGCTGGACACCTTCACCAGTGTGGCCACCACTGCCCAGGGAGGGCTTCCCATGGACTGCCAGGGCCACCTCAGCCATGTCTCAGTCACTGAAAGAACTCCTGCACAGGATTTCATCCTTTCTGTTCAGCCAGGAGGTCAGGGCAGGGTGCTCAGGGCCTGATCCCACCAGGACAGCAGAAAACAAGGTCCAAGGGGCTTCCCTCAGGAGCTAGTCCTCAAAGAAAACAAAAACCACACTGCTTCTCTGGTTTTAGACAAATCTTTGGGTGAAAAAAATATTACTGAGACAAGTGAGCTCAATTTTTTAGCATTTTTTGGGGGGGATATTACATATACTTAGGTTTGGGCAAGAGCCACCATCACTCAGCATTTGAATTTCAATAAATTAAGCAAATCTCCAAAAGCTCCTGTGATGAAGCCTCAAACACCTCCTTCCTCCTGCACTCAAGTTCCAGGATTTCCATCCCCTCTCAGCTCCCCACTTTGGGAATCACATCCTGCACCTTCTCATCCCAGCATCCCGAGCACTCCCGTTAACCACCGACCCTTGCTCCAGCACCATAAACAAGCCCTTTGGAAACTCTCAATTGCATTGTGTCCACATTGATTAAAGCCTGAATCCCCCTGACCTCGGGGGGATTTAACTTCTCCCGGCACCGGGAGCATTCTGCTTTTCTACTCAATTACCCCCTTCGGAGCCAGCCAGCACTTCCCAGCAAGCACACACAAAGGGCTTCTGCTTCATTACCCTAAGCGACTGCAGGGTAGGAATAAACAAGCTAATTTATCATGGACAGACCCAGCTTTTCCAACTGGAACAGCCAGAACCTGGATAACACCATATATACACTCGGGATTATAAATATGTATTCATTGCAGCATGCATTTTTCTTTTCTGCCTCCCTCTCTCCTGACCTTGATGGCACCAGTTTAAGAAATTTGAGTGACACAGAGGCTTTTAATTACTATTTCTTTGATAGTTCTTATTCCACAGAGCTTTTTGGAACATTGCAGCAGCTTTTATATGCAGAATAATTGTATATTTAAATAACCCCACTGCCTACTGCAAGCCCACTCCCCTTGGGAAAGGTTTTTCTTTCTTATGTTTGACTTCAAGCGTTATCCAGACCAAAATCCTTTAAAGCCTCAGGGCACCAATTCCATCCTGATTTACAGCGGGGGTTTCCTGAGATCCTGTTGCAGCTGAACACCCATAGTTCTGTTGTTTCCAAGACATTTTTTCAGTACTACAGGTTTCTCTGGGTTTCTTTTTTTTTCCAGACCATGTAAATGAACCTGTCCCAACCATCAAACCCAAGTTTGCTGGATCACAGCAGAAACTTTGTGGCTGTCCCTGGATCCTGGGAACAGGGACAGGCCTGGAGCAACCTGGGACAGTGGAAGGTGTCCCTACCATGGCCAGGGATAAGATGGGATTTAAGGTCCTTCCCAACCCAAACCATCCTGGGATTCTGTGACTCCACAATCCAGTCACATATTGCTGGGCACTCTCACGTCCCAGGGGTTGTGGTTTTGCTCAAGGTTTGTTCTCCCGTGCTACTTTTGCAGCTTTGCTACCAGCAAAGCCTCTTCAGAGCAGCACAAACTGGAGGTTGTTCCCAATAAATCAGTTCCCAAGCAGCTGCAGGAGCAGCTGTGCCCAGAGCCCTTAGAACTGAGGGAGCAGGGGATTCCCAGCTCCCTGATAAGCAGCCAAAGGGCTCCTGGGGAACAGAGATAAGGAATTATTCCTCAGCCCCAGGCAAGTCACAAAGCAGGGAAATCTTATGAGGCACAACTTGCTGGGAGAACTGAATGAATGATCTCCATAATTCACATCCATATTCAACAGCAGCGAGGAATACAAATGCGGTGAGGATGAGCAGAGCTCCCTAAATGCAGAAATGGATATTCAAAAATATTTTATTTAAATGAAGAAAAAAAAAGAGGCAAGACTAATTTACTAATTGCCACAGAGAGCCTGATCTTCTTCACAGTCAGTTTTCCAGTGGGATGAGATGCATTTCCTGCAACGCCCAGCCAAGGCATGAAATCCCTGCAAACAGATCCGAAGGAGCAGGAAGAGCTGTTGTTATCCAGCAGCTTTTCTCCTGAACCTGACACTCCCCAAGATAAGGTACCTTGGAAACTGCCCGTGCTCAGATATGTGAGGAATTTCATCTCCATGTGAATGGGCCGGTCCAGCCCTTCCCCACTGGACACCTTGAGCCCTTCAAAGGCTTTCCCAGGCTTTCAGGGAGTTATAGCCCGACTTCAAAGGCCATAAATGTTATTTACCAAGGAAAAGGCTTCCTGCGGAGGGGCTTTCCCTCACAAAGGGCAGGGAGGCAGCAGGAGCACTGCTCGGGAAGTGCTCAGGTCACATTTAAATCAACAGAGCCGGGCAGCAGCAGCAGGACTGCACTTGTCACCTGAGCTTTCCCAGGTTTGAGTTTGGAAGCGATGCAGCTGTGGAAAGAGAAAAACCCAGCACCTCCGAGGATTGCCAGCTCCTCGGGCCCCAGCACTGACATTCCTGCCTGGGAACTCTCCATTTCTGGCACTTTTGCCCATTCAGCTACAGTTACAGCTCTTCAAAAGAAGAATTGAGCAGACCTAAGCTAAACAGACGTGACCTTTCGTGTCTGCTTTCTCCTGGGCTCCCAGCGCCTCTGCCAAGGCTGCAGCACTGCAGGAATGTGTCTGTACAGAGGAGCCATTGGCATTCATGGCCACGGAGCACCGACCAGCTCCTGGAGAGGCCCTGGATGAAAGGAAGTCAGGCACACAAAAATGTTCTTTGTCCCCAGCCTGAAACACTCTTTCCTATCCATACCTTGGAAATCCGAGCGCTTTCACTGTCAAAAGATCAGCTCAGCCCGAGGAAGGTAATGAAATCCCAGGAAAGAAAATGAAATCCTGGAAACTCGGGGCTCAGGAGCCAAATCAGACATTTAGATAATGAGCTGGGATTGTGGAGAGCTGCTCAGCCATGGCCACACATGACTCATTATCTCTCCGGGCCAGACACACAAGGAAGTTTGAGCTCCTCCAGTCACAACAATTCTGTTTTTTCCAGCCTAAGCCAGGGAAGGGAGCAGCGAACCTGCACCTCCTTAAATCCATCCCCTCAGCCCAGAGGACTCATGTGCTAAATAAATCCCTCCACTTTTCCAATCAGTTAAATTTGTAAAGTGGACGGGTGAGCACTGGACTTCCAGCATTTCCCTGGCTGTGGACCTGCTCTGGGCTTGCCTGGACCACAGAGAGTTCTCCTGCATTCCCTGTGCTTGTTTGAACCAAGGATCTGTGAGCTGGAATAAGGCATCCTTAGAATCACAGAAGTTTGAGTTGGAAGGCACCTGTAAAGTAACTCACATAAAGTAAGTCACTGAAAATGCCCTTTCAAAAAGTTTTTGAAGCTGAGATGGTGCTGCACCGAGATCTGGGTTTTTTTCCTTTTTAAATTACCTTTTATACATAAAAATTCCAAGATGAAAAGGCAACTAGAAAGGGACACCATCACGAAGTGTCCTTTACCACACGTAATTACCACAAAGATAATTTGTAATCAAAAGCTTCACTTTCCAAACAACCAAGAGGCATCAAACCCACAGAAATGCAGTCAGGTTCTGCACACACAACTTCCCCCCCAGCAGCTGCCAGGAGGACACCGCTGTGTCCCAGCTCAGCTTTGGCCTGGAGCAGCTGTGGTGACCTCCACTGGAACATCCCAGTCTAAATTCCCAGCAACAGGCACAGCCAGGTGGATGCTGCAGATGGTGCAGCTGTGGGAATCATGGAATGGTTCAGGTTGGAAAAGCCCTTTTAGACCAGTGAATTGAACTGGTCCCAGCACTGCCAAGGCCACCCCCACCCTGTGTCCCCAAGTGCCACATCCACAGGGATTTTAAATCCCTCCAGGGATAGGGACTCCACCACTGCCTTGGGCAGCTGTGCCAGGGCTGGGCAGCTCTTTCCATGAAGGAATTTTCCCAATATCCAACCTAAACCTCCCCCAGCCTGAGGCCGTTCCCTCTGCTCCTGTCGCTGTTCCCTGGGAGCAGAGCCCGACCTCCCCGGCTGTCCCCTCCTGTCAGGGAGTTGTGCAGAGCCACCAGGTCCCCCTGAGCCTCCTTTTCTCCAGGCTGAGCCCCTTTCCCAGCTCCCTCAGCCTCTCCTGGGGCTCCAGCTCCATTCCCAGCCCTGGACACACTCCAGCCCCTCAGGGTCTCTCTTGTTCTGAGGGACCAACACTGCCCCAGGACTGGAGGTGTGAGGTTTGTCCTCATGCCTTGTCCAGGGCTGTCACAGCTCCCAGCCTGCACAAGCCTGGTGGCATCCCGGGACAGCCACGCTGGATCTGGGGACAGCAGAGCAGGCAGGGGCTCCCGGGAATGCCGGCGTGGCTGTAAATTCTCATCAGCCTCATTGCTCACAAACGATAACAGAAACCATTCCTGGTGATCCCATTCTGCTGTAATCCACACGTGCCATCATTTACAGCAGGATAGTGGAGACAAGGCTGCATCAGGATTAATTTTGTGGATCTTGTTCTATCTCCCACTGCTGCATCCCAAGTGAACACATCACACACGGCCCAGAAGCGTGACCTTTAAACAAGATGTTTTCCACAAAGGGAGCAGACACCAGGAATTCTGTGGGGTTTCAAGTAGTGACAGCCCCACTTTCTGCAGCCAACAGTTCATTACCATAGCACAGCAAAGAAACAGCCCAATAAAATTCTCTTTTGGGGTGTTTGCTCCCTTTTGAGCTTTGCAAAGCTCCCTCCAGGCATGGGGACTCCACTACCCTGGAGAGCCTGCACTCAGGCTGGACAACCTTTTCCACAAAGAAATTTTCCCAAATATCCAACCTAAAACTCCCCAGGCACAACTTGAGGCTGCTTCCCCTCATCCAGTCCCTTGTTCCCTGGGAGCAGAGCCTGACCCCCACCTGGCTGCACGCTCCTGTCAGGGAGTTGTTGCCACAGGAGCTTCCTCCTGCCACAGGAATTTCTCCCATCCATGTGCATCTCATGCTTTGTCAACAGACAGCTCTGAGCAAATCCCACCTGAGAGCTGATAAGGTTCCTGCTGCTAAATCAAAGAGCTGCTGGAAATGTGGAAGTTGCATTAAAACTCTGGCATCACACACTGACTGCCCAAAACCCAGCTGGGAACCAGCGGCGGCAGAAACCCCCTGGTGTGAGGAAAATCAGCTTGGTGGTGGTTGTATCAGGTACCAACGAGCTGCATTTGGGTATTTTGGACTGGCACGAGGGATCTGTTAAAATAGAGCACTTAGTCATTGTTTTGAAACATGACCTAAGTGCCTGCGAGGGGAAAGGCTGGCTCGGCTTCGCAGCCCTGTCCCACTCGCGGACGTATTTTGGGTTGTCTAGACCTGGGCACACCAAAATAACCGGATTTTGGTGTCTCTTGGGTGCGCTGGATCAAACCAGAGCAGGGCCACTGTGTCAGTGCCACCTCTGCTCCCACCCCACCTGGTGCCACCCCTGGGAGCAGCTGTGGGGTGGCACTGGGAGCTCTCCTAGCACGGCTCTGGTCCCTTTGGAATGCCAGCCACCGACCCACTGCTCACCACGAGGAGTCTCCTTGTGGGAAACACCACGTGCTTGGGAATCACTAAAGGGGTCAGTCCCAAGCCCCTGGATCAGAGTTCCCAGGGATACAGGGAGCCCAAAACAAGGCAGGTTCCTGGGAAGAGCTGCTCAGCCTCCCAGGCCCTGTGTCACCCTGCCAGATGTTGGGGACCACGCCTAGGTTACACATGGAACTTATGGTTTCACGAGCACCAAATGTCCCTGGATTTCCAGCTCCCAGGAGGGCTGGCTGGGAGCTGCTGGCTCAGGGAGGAACCTCTAAACTCCTTAAATGCATCAGAAGGGGTAAATGTTGCAGAGGAAAAAAAGTTTGGATGATTGATTAGAGCAGTTTGATCTGAGGGAAGATCAAAGTGGGGATTTCCAGGAATTAAAGAACTTCTGTGGCAGCAGCCCCTAGGACTTGACCACAGACAGAAGATACATTTACTCCAGCAGGATGGAGTGACTGAGCTTGTGCAGGGCATTGGAGTCAGCCCCAAATCCCTGTCCCTGCTGGCCCCAGCCCATCCAACCTGTCCATGCAGCTTTCCAGCCCCACCTGGGAGACCCATCCAGGATGGGAGGGCCCAAGGTGGATGCCCAGCAGCAGCAGCCAATAAAGCAGGGCATAAACCAGCTGGAAAACTGAACTAGCACAATTTAAATTCTTTAATCTCTGAATCTCTTCAAAACTGAGCAGGAACATTTGTCTTTTCCCTGTAAAGCCAACCGTAAACATCTGTTTGTCACATCTGTCTTCAGATGCCAGCACAAACAGGGAGCCACTGAGCCACTCCAGCCTTTGGAACAAGCAACTATTTCAATTTAGCAGCAAGAAACTGCTAGAAAAACCCTTTTAAGATGATGTCTGTCTTCTCTGCACAGCACAGGCCAAGACATTTTATCTCAGGAATCAGCGGTGGGTTCAGTAACCTGCTCTTGAACCAGCTCTTAAAGAGAAAAAAAAGGAAGGGAAAAAGCTAATCCTGATAAACTTTGTGTGGTTTCAGGCCTGCCAGAGCAGGAAAAATGAATTTTAGTTAATATGTGCCAGCGACTCCCTTGTGATGGAGGTGAGGAAGTAAGAGAACGAGGGAAACTGAAGTTTTCCAAAATTATGTTTAGTGGAATTTCATGGTTATTAAGAGGCTAATAATTCAAGGCCACAAAGGCAAAGCACCGATGGGCACCAGGGCACAATCTGCTCCCTGAGGAATGACTCCAGCCATTCCCTCAATCCCTCTCAGAGAGAACAGCCCAACTTTATTCTCCCCACGAAGTGCAACAAAGTTTCAGAGTGAATTTGCCCCCGATTCTTCCCGAAAACGCCCAGAGCCGGGCAGGGATCCTGCCCGGGAGGAAGGGCTGGACCCGGGGGAGCCGGCCCTGCCCCAGGGAGTGGGGGATGCCCCGCAGGGCTGGACAGTCCTTCCCGGACAGAAAGGCAACACCCCCACCCTGGGAATGGCCAAAGCAGTCAGATCCATGCGCCCATCATTCCAAGGAGCCGGCGCAGAACTCAGCTGCTTTCTAGTAAAAGAAAAAAAAAATAAAAAAAAAAAAATCCCAGGACTGCCCCAAACTCGCTCTCCTCCATCTTCCTCCTTCCATCCCGCAGGGAAACCCCCCCCGCCGCAGGGCTGTGTCCCAGTTCCCATCTCCCTGCCTTTGGGAATGCTCAGAGATAAATAAATACACACAATCTGAGCTTTAAAGTGCCCGGTGCGGAGCCGGGGGGCCCCAGAGCCGAGGGGAGTCGGGGATTAAATCTCTCCCTGGGCAGCCACGAGGGTTTTCCATGGGCAGGAACAAACCCAGGCCGAGCCCACGCGGGTTTGAGCTTCTCCTGGAAGAAGATCGGGAATTGGGGGGTCCCTCCTGGAGCAGGAGATGGAACGGAGGGGGTTCCTCTTGGAAGAGGATGGGGAGGTGGAGGGGAGGGGACTCGTCCTGATAGAGGTCGGGACATGGAAGGGAGGAGAGGAGACCCCTCTGGAACGGGATCGGGAGGGAGCGAGGGGTCCCCCGCAGAAACGAGCCCGGACAAAGCGCGAGTCCCAAACAAACCCCAGAGCCGGGACGCCCCCTCCCACCAGTCATTCCCCTTCTTCTTTTCGTTTTTTTTCTCCCCTAGATTTTTAATTAATTTTTTTTTCTCATTCTGGCAAGGGGTGGAAGTTTCCTCCCGCGGCCGATTCGGAGGCCGAGGCACGGGGAGGTGCAGCGCCAAGAAGGGAGGAAAAATCCTTTTAAAAAAAGAAATTATTATTATTTTCTAAGCCAACTTTGAAACGCGAGGCTCCCTGCGCGTTCCGTCGCCATACTGAAGCTTTCCCACTTCCCTCTTTCTTTAAGTCCAGGCTGAAACCAGGCCAAAAAAAAAAAAAAAAAAAAAAAAAAAAAAAAGAGAACAACACAAAAACTTTTCCTTGGCCGGCTCCCCCCGCAGCAGCCGCGGGACGGGCACAAAGGGCCCGGAGCCGGGATCGCTCGGCTACAAAAGCGGATAATGAGATCATGGGAGCGAGTCAGCGATACTGTAACCAGCACTAAACAAGCGGGCAGCGGCGGCAGGAGGAGGAGGAGGAGGAGGAAGGCAGCGGCCCCCGGCACTCACCGATGAGCCCTCCCACCAGGAAGGCGATGACTTGGAACACGAGCAGGATGCCGCCGACGATGCAGAGCTTGCGGGTGCTCATGTTCTCGATGATGGCCCCGGCCATGCTGGCGGGGCTGTGCGGGCCGGGGCGCAGCGGACGGAGCGGGGGCCGCGGGCAGCGGGCGGGCCCCGCTCGCCGCCCCAGCCGTGATTGTGCCGCTCCCGCCGCCCGCGGCCGCTTTAACCGGGCGGCCACACGTGACCGCCGCCCCTCCCTCGCCGCGCCCCGCCCGGGCCGCCACAGCGCCGGCGATGGCAATGGGAGCGGCGGTGGGATCGGCAACGGCAGTGGGAACGGGAATGGGATTGGCACCGCCGTGCGCTCACCGCAGCCCGGCACCGGCCCGGGGTCAGCCCGGCCCGGCCCGGCCATGGCAGGGACACCTTCCACTGTCTCCAACCTGGCTTGGCCACTGCCAGGGAGCCAGGGGCAGCCACAGCTGCTCTGGGCACCCTGTGCCAGGGCCTGCCCAGCCTCACAAAGACCAATTCCTGCCCAATCTCCCATCCAGCCCTGCCCTCTGGCAGTGGGCAGCCATTCCCTGTGTCCTGTCCCTCCATCCCTTGTCCCCAGTTGCTCTTCAGCTGTCCTGGAGCCCCTTTAGGCCCAGAAGGGGCTCTGAGCTCTCCCCAGAGCCTTCTCCTCTCCAGCCTGAACTCACCATGACATTTTCCCCACTCCTCTCCCATCCCCATGGCGCTGGGCAATGCTTTGTCCTTCCCCCAGCACTACTTTGACTCACCCCAGTTGCTCACACTGCGCAGTTTCCCAGTTCTGCTCCCCTCCACTCATCCCCATTTCCCAGAGGAGGATGCTGTGTACCCATCCCACCCTCTGGGAACTGCTGGCTTGGTCTGAGCTCTGTGTGCTCACAGAGTCCTTTGCACGGCCCAGAACAAGGTCAGCATCCCCTGCCATCCCCTTCCAGCAGCAGGACAAGGGGAAATGGATTTAAACTGAAGGGGAGGAGATTTAGATCAGATATTTGACAGACTTTTACAGTGAGGGTGGGCAGGCCCTGGCACAGAGTGCCCAGAGAAGCTGTGGCTGTCCCTGGGTCCCTGGAAGTGTCCAAGGCCAGGCTGGACAAGGAGCAGCCTGGGACAGTGGAGCTGTCCCTGCCTGTGGCAGGGGGGGGAATAGGATGAACTTTAAGGTCTCTCCCAACCCAAACCAGTCTGGGATTTTATCTCCGGTTTTTATTTACTGGATACCTCAAGGATCCATGCTCTGCTGCCTGTTGCACATGGAATGATGGAATGCAGAACATCATCCTGTGTGATTGAAACTAGACAGGGCGTTGCCAAAAACACTTCAAGACAAATAAGCCGTGAAAGGAAACAACTGATAACAAAAATATAGACAGGAACAAAATGAAAGACAGGTCAAAGATGTAGAAGCACAAACCAATAATGAACTAAAGCAAAAAGTAACAGAAAAAAAAGCTGGGAAAAACTCCAACACACCTTGACCATTCACTGTCCGTACTCAGGGTTTTGTTGGTAGATGTTTAGGAATAGTATAACTTGGGATAATATAAGTTGGGATACAGGCACCAGGAATAACTTCAGCTATTTTGTAACTGCAGGACAGTTTAACCCTTAAGAATATTGCAAATTTTACCTTTTTATAGTTTAGTCTTAGCTTTGCTTTCACATTCCAGTTCCGACCTCTTTGTTAAAAATAGCTCCTAATGGATGAGTCCTTGTAGCCATTACGATCCCACTCGGATCAGTCACATGGATTTGTTCCCAAAAATCAAAGCCTCTTAGTGGCTTTTTGCCAGCACAATTAAAGACTTCAAATACCAAATACTTTATACTGAAATTAAAAAAGAAAAAAAAAAAAAGAAAAAATGCCACATGGAACAATTGCTATTAAAAAGGCTTCTTTTGAAATATCTAATAATAATTTTTTGGATGTCTGTCTGACACTGTGTTGATTCTGAGTGATGATTTTTGCTCTTTTCTCCCTTGAGAATGGAACAAGCCTTGGAACTGTGTTTGTTCCCTCACAGTCTGTAAGCACTGCTGATGAGCAGAGTCTGACAAGTCCCAGCCACTCTTTGAGGTCCTAATTATCCAAATGCAGGGACCTGTGTGACCAAACAGAATCCTGGAATGGTTTGGGGTGGAAGGGACCTTAAGTTCCACCCAGTGCCACCTCTGCCATGGGCAGGGACACTTTCCACTATCCCAGATTGCTCCAAGCCCCATCCAACCTGGCCTTGGACACTTTCAGGGATCCAGGGGCAGCCACAGCTGCTCTGGGCAGCATCTTCAGAGCCATGAGTGCCACTAAATCCAATCTGCCTTTAATGACTACAAAAGTTACATGGTACAATCTTCTGTTAAAAGTCCCTTTTGTTCCAAGCCATTTCTTTCTGGGACAAAAATCTCAGAGGCAGAGCTCAAATCGTGCCATCAGGAAAAAATCTGGATTGAAAAAAGTAAGATAACTAAACCACAGGAAACAATTCTTCACATTTATAAGGCACTTCCCATTTCTGTGACCTTCCTACACCTTCAATATTGCAAAGTTTGGAGAAATTAATGACATGTGACTTTTGACACGTGTCCAAAGGGCGTATGGAGCACATGCCACAGTGACCACACACAGACTGGCACCAGAGAGGAGCCAGCAGTGCTTTCCAGCTGTTCACAAATCAGAATTCCTGTCTCAGAAAGGATCTGAGTCAATCATCTGGGATCTCCTCTATTTGCCACTTCTGACATGATTTTTTCTTGCCTGCTTTAGGCTGTTTGGAAAGCTCAGCTTTTACAAGAGCTGTGCCAGGGTCAGCCCCTGGCAGGAGGAGGAGCTTTCCACACAGAACTCTTGGCAGGGTTGGGCCTAAAGCCCAGATTGTCAAAGGGATTTTGCTGCCTAAGGGTGCAGTTAGGGCTCGGCAGGGTTTCCACACACTCCCAAATTTGGGGGCTGTGAGCTCTGTTTTCAGGGTGGATATCGGTGTTACTTGATGCAGGTTCTTGTTTGTTTTGGGGTACAACTAAAATATAACAAAGATGCCCGAATGTGCAATTTAAACATAATTAAAAGTGTTCAAAAGCCCTGCTTACTTCTCAGTATGGGCTTCTCTGAAAGGTAAATTCTTAGTTCTGTTCTCCTGCAAATACTGATAACATTTTTCCTCACTGAACAGGAAAAATGTTTTTTGTCATTTCCAGCACACAGATAGTGGGGGATATTTTTCTGTTTGTTAGAAAAACCTTTTCCATGGTGTGGAAAGATACTCAAATGTGGCACACATCAAAACAGGCATGGAGGGCTGAGATTGGTGAGCAGACAGAGATTTACACCTGGTAGTGACCACAGCAGCTGGGAGTAGGAAGAAAATCCACAGGTCTGAAGTGTTCCAGCTGAAGCAGCCCTGCTCCAGAGTGTAAATTCTTGGAGAGATTTCCAAGGCAAACATTCATCACTGATTAGGAGGCAGGAAAGCTGAATTTTGCCACTGTTCCTACATCTGGGAACTCGGAGCTAGACTTAATAAATAGACCTAATTGAGGCTGGAAAATACCTCCAAGACCACTGAGTCCAAGCTGTGACCACCAGAGCAGCACTGGGTAGGTGACATTGCCCTCCTTGGGTCCTTCAGAGCCACACTCTGCACTCAGCTGTCCTGGGCTCCCTCAGCAGGGCACTGGGCAAGAAAAGCCACAATTCATGAGTTTGTGGAGTCGTTTTCATCTGACAAACATGGAGAGAACAATTCCAGACAACTCTCCTGGTGGCTCTTCCCTAATATCCTTTCAGGTGCCAAAGCTTTCCTCACGATGGGTGAAGCTTTGATGGAATTACAGAACGATTTAGGTTGGAAAATCTTTGAGACCATCGAGTCCAACTGTTCCCCCAGAACTGCCCCATGTCCCCAAATGCCACATCTTCAAACAGGGAATCAAAGCTTTCCTCAGTCTGTAAAACAGAGCTGAGCTGTTGATTTGACAGAGCACATTTCAGCCTGTCAGACTGACAGTGCAGACTTGTGATATCCTGAAGGAGGGGGCCAATAACAGCACATTAAAATAATTTATTGAGGGCTGTTTGAACTGGATTTTTCAGTGTTATTTATAGTCGTTATAATTACCATGTGGTTAAAAGGCTCAAGCCCTCCAAAGCTGTGGAAGTCTTTGATTTGGCTCTGCCAAGATGTCTTTTTCAATCATCAGCAAACAGGCAGAGTTCCTGCAATGGGATATCTGACAAGTCTGGGGAGGATTCATCATTACTCTATCACTGAATTCCCAAGTTCTTCCATCCAAACCTCTTCTATAACATAATGATCCTCTGGCAGTAGGAGCAGCTCTGCTTGAATCCTTCAGTTTGATTGAGCAATCATCTGGAGGCTCGTAAGTTTTGTCTCATCAAAACCACTCCTAACACTCCCCCCTCCACCCACCAGTCCCTCTCACCTCCACAAATCCAGTTATAAAAGCCAGGTGTCCCAGCAGGCCCCACAGGCAGGAACATGGAATATCAGGATGGCTTCAGGCATCCCTCCAGGCTGGAATCTGCCTTTCCCTGGAGAGTGACCTCCTCAAAAGCAAGCAATGAAACTTGTATTGCTAACAGACATGGGCATTTTTATATTTAAAATTATGTCCAGCATCCTGTCTTAGCACAGCAAGGTTAGCAAAAGTAAAAGCTGAATTGCACAAGCATTTATAGCAAAATCTTCATGGTTCATCCCTCCTATGTATGTTCAGAATATAAAAGTTGAATTCCATGTTAAGCCTTTATATTTTCTTGAATCCAATCTACTGCAAATTTAGCACTGAAGACCAAAGTAGCAGATGCTAAACTAAAAAAAAACCCAAAAAACTAAATTCAAACAAAGCCATTTCTTCATATTCCCATGAACAGTGAACTCCAGGGGCCTGAGTGTTTGTACTGGTGGCACCTGGTTTAGAATTATAACTCAAGGCTCTCATTAAATTTTAGTGAACGCCGCTATCAGTTAATTAATGGCAGAGATTTAATCAAGTTCCTGTGCTGTCTTCGGATGAAAAGTTGACCAATATGAACCTCATTTTATTCTTCTGTTATGTTAAATAACATGTATTTTGTAGGTGGCTGTTTTGGATTTGGTAAGAAGTGATCTGCAGTTCTCAATGGCTGCACTGTGTGTACACACAGAATTATCGGTTCATGCAATCTGAAACTTTGGAAGTCTGGAGAAATTAGAAATTTCAAGTTCAACCAATGCAATACATGCCCAAAATGCCACCTAAACCCAAACATGAAGCATGAATTAGGTTTTAGGATCTCCTAGAAAGAGAAATCTGTTTTGGAACAGTCACAAAGGGCTATGGCCAAAACTATCCCGTAATAGTTACGAGCTGTAATTTGACATTTTAGATGTACGTTCCTCTTGCCAAGCAATATCATATTTTGGCTCTTGGAGGAGAAAATAAAGAGAAGGATCTGTCGAGGATGAGTAATTTAGTACAATGTAATCAAGGCAAGCTGCCCCACAGTCTGGGGACTCAATTAAAATTAGCAAGTCAGGGGTTTTGTCCTCGTAAATGAAAGTGTGTGCATTAAACAGGAAAAAAATTAGAAAGAAAAATGGTTTTCCTATTAGACATTTTCCATCTGAGCCCAAGAGTGAGCTTGTACTCCAAGAGCAGCTGATTTGAGGTGGGGTGGCTAAAGCAGTTACTGGGCTGTCTTCCTTGGAGCTTTCTATCCCTGGAGACACATCCCAGTCAGGGAACCTCCTGTTCCTCCTGTCCCCGTCCCCCACACAGCACAGTCACTGAATTCCCAGATTTCAGACTGGCCAGAAGGCACAGGCACATCCCAAACCTCCTGGGGGGATTCCTGGCAGCAGAGTGCAGCTGGCACAGATGAATCCACCTGTAATCAGGAGTTCCTGCAGCTCCGTGTCCCTGGGCAGGGAAGTGCTTTGGAACTGGAGCAGTAAATTGGTGCCTCTGTGACTGTTCCAGCAGCAATCCACTGAGCTGGGACACAAACACTGAGTGCTGAAAGGACTCTGCGTTTGAGGATCCTGCCATCCTCGTTTTACCCAGTCTGAAGCAGTTGATGAGGCAGAGGGACAGTTTAGGGGGGATAATCCGTGGTCTCCCTTCTCCAGACAGGGATTCCCGTTCTTACCCAGCAGTGTGGGAGATCGGTGAGCCCTCAGCCTCGCTGCTCCCGCTGCACTCAAACTCCCAGCCCCCTATTTAGGGTCTTTTCCCACCTGAAAATTCCATGGATTTGGTGTAAACCCACCCACAGCATCTGTGAGGTCACAGTCTCATGTGGGGGTTCACCAGGGCTCAGGTTCTGTGAGCTCTCTGCTCTAACTGCAGAGAGAAATGACCCAGATAGTTTTTATTGTTGGCTTCTCTCACATTCTGGGTTTTTAAAATGTGAATATTTTCCTTGGTTTGCTGTCAGCATTTCTTTAAAGGCGAAGCACTCAGGGTAAGCACGTGTTGTAAACCCTGAGACCGATGTTTTATTTTAAGTGCTCATTCAGCTTTCTCAGAACACAAACCTGCAAATGCATTTGTTAAACACATTATTATTTTTAAGATGTCTTATGTATATTATTAGGTATATTAAAAATGCACCAATATAAGCAAAAGAAGATAAGTGAAACAATACATTAAAATACTTAACTTGTAGCACAATTAAGTGAATATTTCCCAAATTATACCACATGCTGATGCAATCCCTGCAGGTTTTTTACAACAAATCAAATTTCAGCTGGAAAAGACTGATTTGCTGATCTTGTGTGTTGCTGTTATTTCAGGTTTTTATCCAAGTGTTTTTACCAGCTCAAGCAATGGAAAACAGTGAGCTGAATGGGTGAGAAAAGCAAACTCTATTTCTTAACTCCAGCACTGCTCATGGTTTAAGGCAATGAATGAATTTCTAGAGAGAACTCTGCTCTCACAACAGCCAAAAATTGTGTCCATCTCATGTCAAGGATTATATTTGCATATATTTTCAGGGGATCTGATTCTGCAATAGCAATAAATCCTGGCTAAAACAATAATGCAGAGTGTGGCACAGTCCAGCCACGTTTCCTCTCCAGGCAGAAGAGAAACCCGGAATCATTGTCCTGGAATGCACCGAAACCTCTCAGCAGAGTTCCTGAAATATTCATGAACGTTAAGGAAACAGCAAACTTTTGGGGAGTGTGCTATTTAACAGGAACTTGCTATGTGCTGCCATGCTCTGAGCTCTAAAATTATCAAGGGAAGGCTTTTTGCAGAAAGTAAATGAAGTAACAGAAACTTGGGAATTTTATCTCCTGGCTGCCACAAACCACACAATGCTGAATAATTCAGCTCCTCAATTACTCATCCTAACTGGGAAGATTCTTATGTGTTTGCTGGTGTAGATCAGTGGGGAGCTCAGAATTTTAAGATGAGATTTACTAAGTGTGTAAATTCTTAGTAAATAGTAGAGCAAAGACCAAACTGCCATTTACCAGCTGAATTTACATTAAGTGAATGACTAAATTTACATCCACCAGCTGATTTACATGAACTTCCCAAACTGCTCCTGTTTTTTTCCTTTTGGAAAGTTCAGAAGCAAACATTTTTTGATGGAGGAAGGGGGGAAAAAAAAGAAGGAAAAATAGGAATAAGGAACTTCAGCTGCAGGTAGGGAACACAGAACAGTGCAGAAGTTTCTGTCACCACTTCCCATCCCTTCCCTGCCTGGATGTGGATCTGGGGATTGGATTTTGGGGATTTGGATCTCTGGATTGGGTTCTGGGGCTCCGTGACTCTGGTGAGGCAAGTCAGGAACTCCCCAGTGTGAATTAGTCACATTGAAGGGGGTTTAGGAGCATGGAAACAACGACTTCACATGAAATGCTGGGAATAAGAGACCTCTGATGAAATGTTTATGTGTTTCACAAAGACATAAATATTTGGAGAATAGCAAAGGACACGGCTTGGCCTGGGCAGACTGGAAGCATTTACCTGATTAGTTGGCCCCAGTTGCAAAGGCTTTTCCTTGGCAGCAGCCCCAGCTCTCCCCAGCCCTGGGCACAGGAGTGGTCCCTGCTCCGTGCTTGTGAAGCTGTTTGTGGTGCTGCACAGGGGAACCAAGGCACGCTGCAGGGAAGGAGAGAGGGAAAAGGGATGGGGGAAAATTGTTTCCAGGTGGAGCCTCAGACTGTCTCGCATTCCCAGGCTGGGTTGCTTCAGGCAGAACTCAGCACTCTGTCCTGTCTGCACACAGCACAGACTGAGCAGCAATCTGGCTGGGAGAGCCTTTTTTGTGTTGGAATGGGGATGTGGAGTTTTGCTTTTCCAGCTGGATCGATTTCCCATCCGGTTCATCAGGAGGCTGTGTGAATTCTTGTGCAAGTGGGGGGAACGGGATGAGGGATTCATCCCTGTTAAAAATACACAGGGGGTGCTGGGGGTTGGTGATTTTGGTGCTTCTGGCCTGGTCAGAGCATGGCTACACCAGAGTCAGGCAGCTTTGCTTCTTCTCTATGTACTTGGAGATAAAATGCAGGAGAAACTGCAGGAGGACAGGAGCACAACCTGTTCTGAGGCAGCAGGAAGCATTTCCCAGGGCAGGACTATTTCTGGCAACATTCTCCCAGCTATTGATCACAAGTCTGATGTTGTGAATAACACTCTGATCTGGAGTCTGTCTGCAACTGCTATTTTTGTAGGTGTAGGGACTTCTTTTGGATGCAGATATTTTGAAAAACAGCCAAGCTTCCCACACTGTGCTTAATAAAATTATTTGAATATATAATAATGTCTAGTTGCAGCATCGTGTGGTTTCTGAGAGCTTGTTACTGCCTCAGAAGGTTTGGCTGATGAGAACATTTAATGAGAGGTGCTTGGCAGAGGGCTGGGACAAGATAGTGATTTTGGAAGTCCCTTCCAGCCCAAACCATTCCAGGATTCCAGAATTCCATGAATTTAGGATGTGGGATTTGTTTAGATTTTAAAGTATTTAATTCCAAAATCATATTTCGTCGCTATTTTGCCTTTCTGCACCTTTGTTTTCAAGGTGTCTTTGATTTGCAAGGCCAGTTTTTCTTTGATTTTCTGCAGTCCCAGTCTGTGCAGAACAAGCATTTACCACAGCCCCTCGTGCCAGGGTAACACAAGGTTGGGCATAAGCAGTTGGAAGTGGTGAAGGTGCTGCATCTTGAGCCAGTGCTGCCACTGAAAAATGGCTCACAAAACAACCTGGGAGGAGAGAGGTGGAAAAATCAGATGGGGGCGAGCTGAATGACACGGGGGAAGGGATTTTTAAATCAGGATTACCATTGGAAAAATATATTTTTATGCATTTCTGCTGTATCTGTCGTGTCCTCAGGCTCACAAAATTTGGCTGGGAAGAGCTGAAAAGGCCTATTTGCTACTTAGTGTTTTTCATGCTTCTATGATTCTCTGGGATTATGTATCTTGTACATTCACACGTAAAACTCTCATATTTTAGTCATTTTTTCTTTTCTTGTATTCCTACCACTGAGGACTTGCTGGAGACTAAGCAGGCATTGTTGAAACACTTCCCCTGCAGCTCCACTGGGCTGCTTCAATCTGTCTTGCTAAAGAGAAAAAAAAAGATTAATCATTCTTGTTTTGTGTTTTTTTATTCTGAATGCTTGATTCTGACAGTGAAAGCAATTTGTGGGCCTTAAGTGTGATGCAGACACTTTCCTCCTGTTGTTTGAGTCATACCCACCTTATTTTATCCAAGTTTTTCGAAATAACTCTCTGAAAGGTCAATCTTAGTTTAGTAATTGGGATTTGGGGGCTTTAGTAGGAACACTCTAGTTCCAAATCATTAACTTGGACATGTTATTCAAGGAAGGAAAAATACCTCCCCCTTTCCTCTGGATGCCAGAGTGAAGGTGACACTGTCTGCTCACCTGTTAGGCTCTCTGGAGAGGTGAGGAATGAGCAGAACGTGCCTGAATTCCTTCTGCACAGGAGAGCTGAGCTGGGGGGAATAATTGA
Organism: Nicator chloris; assembly: GCA_013400495.1. NCBI lineage: Eukaryota > Metazoa > Chordata > Aves > Passeriformes > Pycnonotidae > Nicator > Nicator chloris. The sequence continues at coordinate 170,608 of WAAE01014843.1, forward strand.
CTGCAGATACAGACTGACAATAAATTAGCACACCCCCAAGAGTCTGGAAGGAACAGAGGAGGAGCAGTGAGTCATTCCTGAGTCATAGAGCCTCCCTGGATTTATCCTGGGATGAGGTACTGCACGCACCACTCCTTGATCTGGTCTGCCTCGAAAGGACAACCCTGAAAATAATTGTGGAAAACTAAATGCTAGCAGCAATCATTCCCTGGCAGCAGCAGGCTTTATTATGTTTTGTCAGAGCCTCCCTGTATCAGGGCAGTGTTTTGATAAGAAGGGGTGGAAAAGACGCAGAGCAGATTTGGCTGCTCAGGCAGGCTGCACTCGGGGCTGTCCCATCACCCCTCTCACCCTTGGCATGAGCTGTGGGGGCTCTTTGGGGAGGGTTTTGGGGATCAGTCAGAAATCCCTGCTTCGTTCAACAGGCAACACTTTCTGTGCTTTTTTTTCCTCCTCTTTTCTGTAAAGGTTGTGCCAGCTAGGAGAATTTTCCCTGTTCAGCACTGGTTGATGCCTGCAGGCACAGGGATGTCGCAGCCCTGGTGTGCTCAGCTCCCATTCCTGAGGGCAGGGGGATGGAGGAGACCTCTGGCACAAACAAAGCGTCCTCAATCAAAACCAGCTGGGTTTTGCACTGGGTGGGGACCACCACTGGGGAATACCAATTGTACCAGGAGCTTTCCCAGTCCAGCAAAACTCACAGAAGGGATTTGTGCCCGTCCTGAATTCCTTGTTCCACGAGCAGAGATATCTGGAAAGCCCTGTGCAGTCTCCTGTGCCTGGGGCTGCATTGTGCTCTGGTGTGGCTCTGCTTCCACTCTGATATTCCAAGGATAGCACGCATTGGAGTTTTTTGGTGAGCTGATAAAATTCCCTGTCTGGCAAGGAGCTCTCAGCTGTGCCAGATAAAAACTCTGTTTTCTGCTTGGTTTGCAGCTGGAGGGGCCCAAGCAGAGCCAGCACATGATAAGCTGCAGGAACGCAGGGAGGAGGAGGAACAGTTCCTCCCCCAGTAGGGATCTATCAGATCAAGTTGCTCCATCTCTGTAACTTCACCCTGAACCTCCCACCTTGTTCCAAATTTGAACAGGCAACAAGTTAATTAAAACTGAACAGGCTTTCAAACTCAGGGAGGGAGCAGCAAGTTAAAACAACCCCAGAAACTCAGCTGAAGGTGCAAATGGACCAGGAGAGCTCTGATTCTCCTTGTCTAACAGACCTCTTTGGGGTTACTAGATCTCTTTCCTTGTGAAAGTTTTATGAATCTTTAGTACATTTAATGGACCTATCTTGGCAGGGATGTGTTAGTGACAGTTCTATTTTACAGATGATGAACGTCCACTGTAAAAATTCATTTGTCTTCTTCCTCTTGACTGAGAGAGGTATTGATAAGACCCAGAAGACGAAACCTTCAGAACTAAGTATCATAAGCTCTTAAAATGTTTGTAAATAAATATATTTCCCTATTCCTATCTCTTTTTCACTCACCAAGTATGGTAAAAAATGAGAAATTTGGGTTAAACCTTAGTGCTGAGTTTAAGATTGAATAAACTAACTGTGGTGGACACTCTGCTGAACCATTCAGTGTCACCAGTGGTGAATATACCCAGAGAAAAAGAACCCAAATTCATTGGAAATGTCATTGCACAAGAAGGAGCATTTATTTCTGTGACTTTTCTATCAGGTGGAGTCCTGGTTCATGAGCAATTCTTACTTCCTGCTGCATGAGTAGCAGTTCTCAGGGAATCATGGAATGGTTTGGGGTGGAATTGACCTTAAATCTCACCCAGTGCCACCCCTGCCATGGCAGGGACATCTCCCATGTCCCAGGCTGCTCCAAGCCCCAGGGTCCAACCTGGCCTTGGGCACTGCCAGGGATCCAGGGGCAGCCACAGCTGCTCTGGACAACCTGTGCCAGGCTCTCAGTAAACAAACAGTTTAAATAAAACAGAATTCCCATGAAAATCTCCTTAAGATCAATAAAACAGCAACTCCCAAGTGGCAAGACAATGGGCTGACAGCAAATTCTCTCAGCCCTGGTTTCTGTGGTGCTGAGGCCCAACAATCCAAAACATCTCCATTCTCATTCTGCTTCAGATAATTCGATAATTAAAAAATAAAACAACAAAAAACCAACCCAGAAGCTGGAAGAGGGAGGTGCATCGAACTTGGATTGCTCCTGTGCCCAACCTGGCAGGGGGAGCAGCACCTGAGCGACCCGCTGGGGCCAGCCCATGTCCTGGAACGCCGGGAGCTGCCAGCCCTGCTCTCCGCTGGCAGTGTCCCAGCCCCCGCCGTGCCCGGCAAAGAGCGAGCAGGCAGGAATTCGCAGCATTCCCGCTCGGATTAATCCCGGCGCTCCCGCTGCGCCTCAATGAGCTGGGCTGGGATTCGGAGCTCTGCTGGGGAGAGCTGCTGATCCCCCGGAGCTCCTGGGGACAAGTGACACAGAGAGCAAAGAAGGGAGGCCGGGGTACAGAGCCCCTCTGCTCAGAAGCGCCTCTGCCCTGCTCCTTCTCCCGGGTGGGCTCCAGAGGAACAGGGAAATTCCGGGCTCCGTGGCTGCTCCAACCCCTCCGCAGCTGCCCCAAACCCTCCTCCCCGGCTCCCTCCTTTCCAGGCTGGACAATAATTAAATATCAAATTATAGCGTTCTTTTAAAAATGAGACCAAATGTAGGAGTGGTGGGAAAGTTCTGGAGGTGTTAAACTTCTCAGAAACTCATCCCAGACTTGGAAAGTCACTCAGGAATCTGATTAACCAGGTACCTCGGTACTATGTGGAAATGTGCATGGAAATTCTAACTCTAATTATTCAAGGCCAGGTTGGACTGGGTTTGGAGCAACCTGGTCTATGGAAGGAGTCCCTGCCCAAGGAACTGGATGAGCTTCAAGGTCCCTTCCAACCCAAATCTTTCCAGGATTCTATTCCATGGTTCTGTGAAAGTCTTCATTCTGAAATCTAATGTGGTGACTCTGAGAATATTTACATAATACATCCATAAGTATAAATGCAATAAACAGAAAGCAAACAGCAACTGGCATCTGGATTATTTGACCAATTATAAAATGAAGCACAATTCTGAATTTTGCACTGAAAAAATTCACAGCAGACACACTGTGATCATGCTGTAGCAAGGAAATAAATGAAAATTAATACTTTTAAACACTGTTATATTTGAAATTTATGTGCAGACATTGTGTAATCCACCTGCAATATTTCCCCTTTTTAAACATATTGGTATTTGCAGATTCAGATTAAATAATATTTTTCACTATTTCTTTTACCTTCATAATGTTTCTCCTGAGTTCTGAAGAATCAAAAAGCTGCTGCAGTTCTACAAGAAGAATTCCTGATGCAACAGCCATTCCTGCAGTTCATAATTATTACTCTGGCATTAATGAAGCTGTTAATTACACCACTGCTCTTCTGCTGAGACCAGAAGATAATGGTCAGAGACCTAAAAATGAAAATTTTGGTTATATTTTCAAAGTTTAAAATGTTACAACTGGAAATCTCTTGGAGGTTTTTGTGGAAAAGTTCCCTCTGCTAGCTGCTAACCCCGCCATGTTTCTGGAATTTCTGTAGCATCATCTCTGTGAGTATTCCAAAGTTCCCTGTTTGTTCCCTGGGTCATCAAGGCTGGATTTAGTGGGGGGTAAAGAGAGCTGCACATCCAAAGCACCAGTTCCATGTGCCACAGGAAGCTCCCTGAGACACCTGCCAGCAAGAGAACTGTTTCTCCATCCCTTTTTCCCATCCTATGGATATGCTCTGCCTTACTCATAGAAATTCCTCATCCAGCATTTACACCAAGGCAAGGTAATCAAGTGATGGGCCAGGTCTGGAACCAGTGAATTTCCACATCCAGTTCCTGCTCTCACAGTCCTGATTTTACTGGATTAAAGTCTCTTGCCAGGACATTGACATTTCCTTCCCTTTCTTTACAGTTATCCAGAACAGCTCCTTAAAAGTACTTGTGTGCTTGCAGTTTGAAAGCCTCTGTTCATTTTTGTTTACTTCATTTCTAACAATACCAGCTAAAAATATCTCCATCAGAACGGAGAACTCACTGTTAGGGGGATTTTGTCACCTGAAATGATTCAGCTGTGGCCATCAAGGCTGGAAAAAGGATCCAGTCAGACAAACAGGGGGGAATTTGAAGGCCTGTTTATGCACCAACGAGGCTGAGAGCTGTGATAGGTGAGCCCAGCTCAAAAGGATTTGGATCAAAAGGTCTCTCCCGTGCCTTAGGGGTTCCAAGGAGGCTTTTTCCTTGAGAATCCCAGCCCTCCCTCCCAGCCCAGCTGCAGGGCTCCCTGCTGAGTGAATGTTTCTCACACACAGCTCAATTAAAACAAGGCTATCAGGGGGAGGATGATCCAAGTACCCTGGAGAGGAGAGGTAACCCACGGGGGGCCGGAGAATCCAAACCCTCCCACCAAGCCTTCAAAAGGTACCTTAACACTTCACAGGGTGCTCTGACTGATTTTAATTTTTCCCTCTTTTTCTGGCATCATTAATTGTTCACTGGTTCATACCACAGACATAATTCTTAGTGCACCAAACTCACCTAAATATGTTACCAATAACTAAAATTATTATTGATACATCAAGGGAGTACATGCAAACCAAGGGTAAAACAACTCCAGTCTGAAGAGGCAACAGAATTTTCACAGAAATCTAACAACAATTAGTTTTTTATCATGCTTCAATTTGAGCTGTAAATATTCACATAGGGGTTACCAGGAGGAGTAAAATAAGCTACTTGATGTGTAAATCCATGGATTCTTAGAGACTGGGGGGTTGTAGCCCTGATGTTTGCCAGAGGCTGAGATGCTGAAGTGATTTTTTTGGAACCCCATTTCTGTTCTGTCACTGCAAAATGTGAATTCACATGGTACCAATTACTGGATCTTGGACAAAACAAGTAGCAGTGAGAAGAAACCCCTGTGGTTTTTATGAGAATAGTAAGTAGAAGTCAAGAAAACATTTCATGTCAAATAGATTAGGAAAGCAGGAACTGGAGGAGGATTTTCTGGTGTCACTGCAGCATCTTGTGTGTGATTTTCTGTGTCTTGTTCATTAATATTCAGGTTTTTGCTGAAAATTTGCACCATAGCTCAAGGTAGAGATATTTTACAAATCATGGCAAATTTCATGGCATTCAAAGCTCAGAAATGAGGTTTTTGTTTTCAAAAATGTGCTCTATGATTTCAAAACTATCCAGCTTTGCTGAGGACTTTGCTGTCACAAAGTGGGGCTGCTGGCTAATGGGGTGCCCCAGCACCCACAAGGAGGGTAAGACTCTTCAAGCAGACTTATTTATCCACCAGGATCCTGGAAAAGTGCAGAAGAGAGGACAGAAAACTACTTGCAGGGCTTTTTTTTCTTGATTTTGGTACTGTATCACTCTGGCCTCTTTCTGTGGTGAGCAAATCACAGTAAATGGTATTTTTATCCTTTTATATATTACATGCTTGCAAAAATTGCTGACAGAAACTGCCAACAGGCTGCTCTAATCACTATAATGCTGCTTCACTGGGGGGAAAAAAAAGAGCCTTTTTGCTTTAACCCAGACCATCTGCTTTGGGGGCTTTTAATGATGCAACTATGCTGGCATTTACAGAATGAAAACTTCTCTGCTGTGACCTCAGAGTGGGGGATCAGTTCTAAGGGGATGGGTAGGAAGAAGGGGGATGTTAACCTGGTCTGAAGGAGACAAGAGGTGCATGAGGAAGGTGTGGAGCTGCAGATTTGGAACACATCTAACCTCAATTCTTCTTTCAAGTAACATTTTCCTGAAAACAAACACGTCACATCCCCTCAAAGGTGCTGTGAGTAACAGCAGCTCCTACAGCATCGATAGGATATTTACTCAGTGATTCACCCCCTTCCTCCAGCGTTTATCTGCCTGCCCTGACCACATCCAGTCACCAATTACTAGCTGGGAATGGCCTTACAAACCCATGGGCAAGGCACTCCAAACAGTCGGGCACAGGCTGAGGCTTTGGTGTCAGCACTCAGTGCCAGGGGTTTGCACAGGGGAATAAATCCATCAATCCTGGAGTTTGCAACAGAATCTGCATCTCCTCTCACCCACAAAGAGCTTTTGGATTACCTCAGAACACTCTTGGTTAGGCCTTTGAAACAGGAAGCAGCAGATCTGCACGCAGTTGTTGCATTTCAAACTGTACAACAGCTGCTGCTCAGATGTTTCACACACCTGTGCAGGTAAAACCAACAGGTTTTGGCCCATGAAAGTTATTTTTCTTCTGATTTGGGTACCATCACCAGTTACCTGGATTCTCAGAATAAAATTCTGTTCTTTCCAGCTCTTACCAGTGCAGTATAGGACAGACTGGCCCTGCACCAGGGAGTTGTACACACTCTTAATTATGTACACAACTGTTCGTTATGTACAAGTTATTAATTATGCCCTAATCAGAAGATAATTCTGTTCCTCTAAGATAATTCTTCTCTTTTTGCTCTGTGCATTTTTTGCAGGAGTAAGGCAAACCAGAAACTCACATTTCTCAGTGATGGAAGCAAGAGGACACGTTGTTTGTCTTCTCCAAATCAGCTGTGATTCAACAACTGGAGTTATTATGGGATTTTTCTTGGGTTTGTCAACTCTTTGTGGCAGCAGGCTGAGAAGCAGGGAATGGTAAACTAGAGTTAAAATACTGTGATACTGTTAAATGATGTGGAAAATAATTGTGGCTAAGGGTTTGATGCTAATACATAATTTTTCTGAGGTGTTGTAATACAGCTGCTGTCTCATACAGTTGTGATGAATAAATGTGCACAAAACTTCCATGATTCAATGGATCACCCTCATCTTTTGGCACAGTTTGGAAAGACATCCCTGGCTCTCTGTCTGGGGATTCATAAACCCTTAAACTACCCAAAATAAGAAGCTGAGTATTATGGGAGCATCTGATATATCTTCAGTGGGAATGGCATTTACTTACTGAGGATCAGGCTCCCACCTTCTCCTGTACCTTCCAACTACTTCGTTTAACTCCTTGTGTTCTCTTGGATCTTCCAGCAATGAAAATACACTAACTTCTTAATATTTCATATCAAATCCAGATCCTCCCTCAGCACACCTGGCCAGGCTCAGCTCTTCCTTTGGGGTAGACGCAAACACATCAAGTGAGAATTACTTCCTTATCAAATTTGCTTTGAATTAAATCTATTTTAGAATGATGTAAGTCCTGAAAAACGCTGCAGGACTGCCCAAGTCTCTTAGCACTTTTAAGTAAACAAACAAAACCTGCATTAATTAGCCCAATTTCCAAGCCACCATGGTCAGAACCCAACTAAAAGCTCTTTGGGCATTAAAAAACAAAATCTAAATATGAAACAGAAGCTCCACAAGGAGGAGGGCTCTGTGGGAACCCTCCTGCCTTTGGTCTGACAATCCAAAAAGTGTGTTCTGGTTTCCCCCAGCATCCGGTGCACTCCAGCAAAGTTTCTAAGTTTAAGCTTCACTCAAAGCTTCAGTGTTCCTTAAATGGCACAGCCCAGCTTGGCTGGCAGAGCCTCAGCTCATGGTAAAGGAAGCCACCACCACATGAACATTTTCCCTAAATGCTGCTCTATATATTCTCAATGCTCAGCTCAGACGTCGCTAAAATAAGCTCCTAAAATAACAACTTCAAACACTTCACAAGGCTGCAGCCTCTCAGAGGGGCTGGCTTTTCCTACCTCAGGGTGCCTGAAACAAAGGATGCCCCATGCCATGACAGGAGAGGAAGGCTGAGCCCAGCTGAGAGACTAACATAAGTCAATTAGGATCTGTTGGCTCTTAATTAGAGGATTTGTTATTTATCCCAGGCTGCCTCCCAGTACAAACTGGTGGCTGATGCCTTCTCTCTGGGATAAACAGGCACTCAGAAATGTGGGGGCTGAAATGTGAAGAGTGTTTCTTTCTCCTTTCATCTGAGCAAACAGCATTTAACTTTCATGAGAATGAAATGAAATTACTCCTTTAAGCCTGGTGAAAACCCCTTCTGCTACATAGAGCAAACTCTGCCTGTGACCACTGATTCTATTGACTGGAAAACCTGTAAAATAATAAAGAATCAGAGAACCATTTAGGCTGGAAAAGAGCTTTGAGGTCATCAAGGCCAACCGTTAAACCAGCACTGCCAAAGCCACCACAATATAAGCCAAGAAATTAACAGCAAATGGTATTTATAGAAAATCTGCACATTAAAATCACATATAATGAAATTGCTATGCAACACCAGTGATGTAGAGATAATGTCTCCTATGGAAGCCCAACAATTATGGAAAATGAAGTAAGCATGAAAATTATAATTGGACAAGGGCCACTGACACATTCACAGAACAGAGAACTCAAAAATCTCATGAATCCAGGGAAACGATATGTGGGTCAACTTTAAAAAGAGCCCAGAAACACCAGGGAGACCAAATCTCACTTCAAACACACATCCAAGTGTTTACATCTGCAATTCCTCCTCCAGGGAGCTGAGCACCACCAACTCTCTGAAATTCAGACTTCTTCAAATGTATTCTGTATTCAAATGTATTTACATGGATTTCTGTCACCACTCCTTCCTTCCGCGTTATCACCTGCACCACAGAAAGCACAAGAATTCACATGATATCCCACAGAATATGCACAAGATTCACATGATATCCCACAGGAAATGCAAAAGATCTCTGTCAAGCTGCACAGTGACTCTGTCTCCTCTTCAACTCTTCACAAGTTTCTCAAAGTGTTGGGAGAAAAGGGTTCTGGCTACACTGGGGAAGGAGGGAAGAACTGCAATGAGCAACAACCATCCCCAAAAATGCCCCAAAGCAGCCTGAATGGTGCAGCAGCTGCCGAATTCATGCGTGGGCTCCATCAGGAACCTCTCGTGGCTGTATCAGTCCCCATAACACGTCTGGATCAGTGGTTTTGTTAAATTTCATTGTTCAGTCCAGAGGAGGCCATGGAGATGCTCCAAGGGCTGGAGCCCCTCTGCTCTGGAATCAGGCTGGGAGAGCTGGGGGTGCTCACCTGGACAGGAGAAGGCTCCAGGGAGAGCGCAGAGCCCCTGCCAGGGCCTGAAAGGGCTCCAGGAGAGCTGGAGAGGGACTCGGGACAAAGCCTGGAGGGACAGGACACAGGGAATGGCTTCCCAGAGAGCAGGGCTGGATGGGAGATTGGGAAGGAATTCCTGGCTGTGAGGGTGGAAAGGCCCTGGCAGTGGTGACTCTGCAGTGTCTGCCCTTGAGTGCTACGTTTGCTCTGGCAGAGCATCTGTGCCCACGGCTCCCGGGGCTCTCCCTGGTCCAGCACAGACCTTCTCCCTGTCACAGGGCTTGGGACAGCCAGAGGGACTCTGGCACATCCCCTGGGACAGCTGAAACCGCCCAGGGCAGCAGCACCACCTTGCACAGCTACACCTGAACTGAGTTCCTTGCTACAAGGGAGCACAGCACTGCAAAGTGTCCTGTCTGCTGTAACAGTAAAAGGACAAAAAATATTATTTTAAATTATTATATCTCTGGAATTTTTAATTATTACCTACAAGATTTTTAATAACATATATAACTTATTTACCTACGAATTCCAGCTCATGCTGGATACTTTCACTCACGAACATATTAGTCATCCCTTAATTATTGCTACCCAGCCTTATTAATATGTGTAATACGGATAAAGAGCTCCCTGGCAGGGATGCATTTTAATGAAGGCACTGAAAGGCAACACACAGTAATTTCCAGAAGGTTGTGCCATGGCTGACAACAGCAAACCGAAACAGCCCCGGGATGGGATGAGGTGTGGAAGGAAAAAAATCAAATTCGTTTTAATATTCTAATGATAAGCTTCATTTGAGAGAGGACACCTAGGGGCACAGGACACACAAGGAAGGGGACACCCAGGGCGCAGGACACTCGGGGTGTGGGACAGCAGGGACAAAGGATGCACGTGGCATAGGACACTCGGGGCACAGGACACCGAGGGCACAGGACACAGGGGACAGACGACACACATGGCACGGGACACAGGACACAGAGGGCACAGGACACCGGGGACAGAGGACACACACGGCACAGGACACAGGACACCGAGGGCGCAGGACACCGGGGGCGGGCCGCCCTGCGGAGCCGCCCCGAGAGGCGGGTACGGACGGGACAGGGTAAGGAAGGGGCGGTGGCGGCAGGGTCTGGCCGGGCCGCGGCGGGCACAGGGTGGGCGGGGAGTGAGG
>WAAE01014843.1:181201-211699 GCA_013400495.1 Nicator chloris
GGCCCCGCCGCGCTCCGCAGGCCCGGCTGGGCCCGCCCGGCGCCCGCAACAGGGCTCTCCCCTCGCGGCCGCCGTGGCACGGCAGGGACCCGCGATGTCCCCTCACGGCCCCCTCGAGAACAGAGGGTGTCCCCTCACGGGAACAGGGACTGTCCCCTCACGGCACCCGCGGGAACAGAGGGTGTCCCCTCACGGCCCGCTTGGGAACAGGGGGTGTCCCCTCACAGCCCTCTTACCAAAGCGGGAACCAGTGGTGCCCCCTCATGGCCCGCGCGGGACAGGAGGTGTCCCCTCAGGGTCCCTGGGGAACTGGGGGTGTCCCCTCAGGGTCCCTGGGGAACTGGGGGTGTCCCCTCAGGGCCCCCACAGGAACTGGGGATGTCCCCTCAGGGCCCCCACGCGAACTGGGGATGTCTCCTCATGATCACCTGGAGTCAAAGTGGCTCCTCACTTTGACCCCCGTGTCACAGCGGGAACCAGTGCTGTCCCCTCACGACCCCTGCGGGAAGACGGGATTCGGGAGTGTCCCCTCACCGCTACCGATGAATGACCGGATCAGGGTGTCCCCTCATGTCTCCTGCGGGAACAGGGATGTTCCCTCACGATCCCTCCCCGGCAAAGCGGGAACAGGGATGTCCCCTCACGACCCCCGTGGCAGGGCAGGGACCGGGGGTGTCCCCTCACGACAGAATGGGGTCATGGTGTCTCCTCATGACCCGCGCCCGAGGCGAAGGGGCCGCGCTGCCGCTCAGCCGAGGGAATTCACTCTGTAATTCCTGTCACTCGTTGTCCCTCAGCTCTCGGGGCGATGTGGAGCCCGGCCCCGCTGTGCGCCCTGGGCCGCCGGCGCCCCGGCCCCTCCGCGCCGCTGCAGCCCCTGACCCGCCTGCTCCGGAGGGAACACCGGGAACAACCCCCGATCCACCTGCTCCAGAGGGAATATCGGGAACAACCCCCGATCCACCTGCTCCAGAGGGAATATCGGGAGCTGCCGCTGCCGGGGCAGGGCTGGGGAAGGACACAGCACCTGCCTCCCCGCCGATTTGTAAGTAATAAACCCAAATCCCGGCGGCATCCCAAAACATTCCCGGTTCTAGACGGACGTGTCCCCGCCGTGTACCGGCATGTGTTTGAAGAGAATTTAAGGAACAGCGAGGCTGTGATTAAAAGGTAACAAACCGGTTTTGTGGGGGTTTTAAAGCGTTGCTATTTGTGACATGGTGTGAGAGTCACTTACGGGCACTTCAGGGACTTTTAGCATGGGACAATATTTGCCCCATGGAGCAGTGTAGCTGCCCAGTCCCTGGGATTGTCCAAGGCTAGGTTGGATGGGGCTTGGAGCAACCTGGTGTCCCTGCCTGTGGCAGAGGGTGGCACTGGATGACCTTTGAGGCCCCTTCCAACAGAAACCAGTCCGTGAAATGTTGACTGAAATACCCAAATCGAGGTGCAAACTATTTAAAACAGTGCCATGTGTTGTTTTTTCATATATTGCCAAGAAATACTTTTTCCAGACCTTCGTAACATTTGCTTCATGTTGCATTTTGAATGCAAAGACGTAAATGGTGACTCACACACTCCTGCAGGAGTAGGGGATGGGTGCTGCAATCCATCGTGATTTACAGATAAAACGACAAAATATGTTTTATGCGTTTGTCCTGAAAGATCAGATGGCAAAATTGCAAAGGCCTTTGTTCAGAGAGGTGACCCACGAGCTGGAAGCAAAGCTTTGGAAAACACACTGTGCCCTCCTGTGGTGGTATTGAGGACATGATTAAAATCCTTTTCCACAGAAGTTTTTCCAGCCTCCGTGGTGTGCAGGGAGCCACGCTCAGATCACAGAGTTGCACACAAAGTGCTGTGTGAGTCTCCGTGTCAAACAACATTTACAGTTAAAGGTGATGCATCTGGGGGAAAAACGAAATAAAGGAAGAGCTTGCTTTATCTAAGACCAAAGTTGAGATACCACGTTTGTTTAGTTTATTCAGTTTTTTACTGATACATGCTGCTGCCCTGACAATAACATTGGGTTATCACTTCCTCCTTGTGATGCTGCACTGCTCCCTGCTTTTAGTATATCTTCCAGATTTAGTAATTTATTCCACTTCCCAGTTACAGATTTTTGTCAGATAAACTTGTTGCAGGAACTGACAGAGGAAGCTCTTGGATGGATTATTGCCAGGATGGAACATGGAGGTTCCTGCTGAATTAGGACAGGCACATTATGGTAGCCTCATTATATTATATTATTGGCTTTATTAAACAGTTTTTGGATAACAAAAGTGAAATATTTGCTTTGAATAATAGACGTTTGCTTTTTATTACACCTTGTAAAAACAATAATCTGGAAATGTGTAATATCTTCATTTGTCTTCATTTTCATGCCATTTTTGTGAAAATTGTATAATATATTTAAGCTCAATCTGCTAAAGGGTAAGTTGTAGGTTTTGGGTTGGCAGGGCCCTCAAAGCCCATCCAGTGCCCCCCCTGCCATGGCAGGGACACCTTCCACTGTCCCAGGCTGCTCCCAGCCCCAGGGTCCAACCTGGCCTTGGGCACTGCCAGGGATCCAGGGGCAGCCACAGCTGCTCTGGGCACCCTGTGCCAGGGCCTGCCCACCCTGCCAGGGAACAATTCCTGCCCAATCTCCCACCCATCTCTGCCCTCTGGGAAGCCATTCCCTGTGTCCTGTCCCTCCGTCCTTGTCCCCAGTCCCTCTCCAGCTCTCCTGGAGCCCCTTTAGGCCCTGGCAGGGGCTCTGAGCTTTCCCTGGAGCCTTCTCCTGTCCAGGTGAGCACCTCCAGCTCTCCCAGCCTGGCTCCAGCCCTGGAGCAGCTCCGTGCCCTCCTCTGGACAGGGCAGGCTGAGCTTCTCATCTGCCAACACCCCAAATCCTCGCAGGGCTCCTCTCCATCCCTTCTCCCACAGCCTGTGCTTGTCCTTGGGATTTTCCCAGCCCAGGAGCAGGACCTGCACTTGGCCGTGTTGAACTCCCGAGGTTCCTCCAGCCCCACCTCTCCACCTGCCCGTGTCCCTCTGGAAGCCACCCCTCCCCTCCAGGGTGCCACCGCACCGCACAGCTTTGTTCCCATGGGCCGAAACGCTGGGTTTTTTCCATCAGGTACGCGGAATTGCTGGAGAGGGTGAAGAAAGGAGGGGGAGAAGACGCCATCCTGCGGCACACGCAGCGCAACAAGAAGGTGTTCGTGCGGGAGCGCCTGAGGCTGCTCCTGGACAATGAGGATTTCCTGGAGCTGTCCCCGCTGGCAGGGCTGGACATGCCCTACGGGGATGTCCCTGCTGCCGGCTGCCTCACGGGTAATGCCTGCCCATGGAAAGCTGGGGGGCACTGGGAAAGGGCAAACGGGAGGAAAAACCATGCATGGAATAAAGTTCGTGGGATATTTTAGTATCCAAAGTGCTTTCCTAAGAAAAGTGAACGCTGGTTTTATCCAGTTCTTATTCCCAACAGGAAAGAGTTCAGCCACTGCTGTATTACTGTAATGGGAAATCTGGGAGAAACCTTTGAAAAATCGGTTTTTAATTTCTCCTAGATTTAGTAATTCTACTTATCACATTCTAATTTTTGTCTAAAAAATGTAGGGTGATGTGTCAAATCAGCTGTTGCCTCTTAAAGGAGAGGGGACAAAGTTACTGTGAGAAACAGGAGCTGTGACATACATTTTGAAGTGTTTCAAATCATAGACAATTGCATTTTCTATGCAAACATTGTCTCTAAACTGGAACAGCTCTTCAAAATGAAATTTCATTTAAATTCAATGAAATTCAATTTCCTTCAATATCAGCAAAATTGCGTTTTGAAGAGTGGTTCCAGTTGAAAAAGTAACTAGAAGAGCAGTATGAAAAACCTTTTTAACATCACAGAGGGTTTTTTTTTGTTTGATAGGGGTAACTCTTTTAGAGGGGTAATTCATTTAATTGCCTTCCCTTTTATCTCAAGGATTGGGAGTCACAATGTATTTTTTTCTGCTACATTGCCACCAGAAGTAACTAAATTTATTTGAGGTTCTTCTGTCATTTAGATTAATTTTTACTGTCATTTCAGAGAAGAGTGTAGATTTCTACCCTGTGTGGTATTTTCAAGTTAATTTGGAGCTTCTTGATGTAGCATTACTGCAAAAAACTCCTGAAAAGCTTTGCCCCCCTTGCTTTGCCTGTTGCTTTAGAGAGCCCTGATGAATATCTGTGGTACCACTTGCAGGAATTGGCAGAATCTCTGGGGTCTGGTGTGTCTTCATTGCAAGTGATGCCACTGTGAAAGGAGGAACAATTTACCCAATTGGAGTGAAAAAACAATTAAGAGCCCAGGAAATTGCCATGGAGAACAGGCTGCTGTCTGTGCACCTCGTGGACAGTGGGGGAGCCTTCCTACCCCTGCAGGTACTGCTGGCACCTCTGCAGAGCAGAAAATATCAGTATTTGTTTCATCCCTTGGGTTAATCTTGCACCTCCCACCTAATCAGAGGTTAGAAACTCCAGTGAGTGCTGAACTGCTTTTGTGTCTAATGAATGAGTACATAGTGGGAGGTGTCCATTTTCACTTCAGAATCTCTGAAGTGTTCTGCATTTTATTGTCCTGTTTGTGCCAGTGATGCACGGAGCTCTGTGGCCTTGAAAAGTGGAGCTTTTGCAAACCTCACTGCAAAATAAGAATTTGAACAGGTTCATTTGTGAACTGCAGAGATCATCCTCTCACAGAGGCTGTAGTTGTTCTTTCTCCACACTGAGGGCAGGCACAGAGGAAAAGGTTTTACCTGGAATTGTATCCAAGACTAAGTAAAAAAGGAGACTACTGAAGGCATTTCACAGATTAGTAGAGCTACCACCCTTCCCTTCTCCACATTTACTGTCAGTTTGTGTAGAATATATTGATTTCAGAAAAAAATCACAAAACTTCACCTGTGCTTTCAAAGCAAAGGGGTATTTTGGGGGGATTTGACAATGTATAAAGGAATAAGCACCATAATGAATGCTGTATATAAAAGGTTCAGGAGTGCTTATTAATGGGGACCTTCCCAGTGTCACTTTTGGTGTGTTTGGGAATGAATAGAAGCATCAACTTTTGTAGTTAATATTAAAAATCCCCTTTTCTTTTCCCTGTCCCTCAGTCAGAGCTGTTTCCTGACAAGCTGCATGGTGGCAGGATTTTCTACAACGAGGCAATCATGTCTGCCATGGGAATCCCTCAGGTACAGTGGCACGGGGAGTGCAGGGGGTGCAGGGAAGGTGTAAATGTGTAGTACATTTTGTCCTGTCTCTGCTTTGTTCCCCAAGCACAAGTGTGACTTAGCACTGTCTGCCTTTCTGAAACGACTTTGGGCTTGGCTTTGCCTTTCCTGTCCCCTCTCCAGCTGTGTTTGTGACCCCTCAGGTGGCCGTGGTGTGTGGCTCCTGTGTGGCTGGAGGTGCCTACGTGCCCACCATGGCCGAGGAGTCTGTGATCATTGATAAAATTGGGACACTGTTCCTCGCTGGGCCACCCCTGGTGAAAGCTGCCACGGGGGAAGACGTCTCTCCTGAGGACCTTGGGGGAGCCAGGCTTCACTCACAGTACGTGGAGTTTTCTCAAAACCAGGGAATTCAGCATGCTCAGCTTGGAAGGAATGTGGCATTGGCATTTCAGAGCAGGGCCAAGAGTGGAACCTGTGGTTATGCTGGTTTGCCTTCTCAGGTTCAGGGGTTTGGGTTGGATCAGCCAAATGGAAGTAAAATTAAGTTATTTATGGGGTGAGGCAGGGACTAGACAGGTTGGATTTGGATCTCTGTTGTTCCATATACTTCTTGAACAACTTCAGGCAAGGAATTTCCTCTGTGCCTCACAGGGAGCAGCTACAGAAGAGGGATGCTATCTCCTCTTTTCCAAGTATTTAGCAGAATACACATATTTAACCCAATTATGCCACATGGAATATATTCCTGTCTTTATATCTTGGTTGCGACCACTTATTTTGAAATAATTCCTGAAGTTTGCTTTCCTCTTTTCCCTTTTTGATATTATCTGCAACAACAGCATCACAAAAATAAATTCCAAGGTCTTTCTTTAATCCAGATAAACACAAAAGTCACAGGGAAGAACAACTCCTTACTGTGAACTTAATTTGGGATTGGACTGCAGAGAAATTCCACTGAGCAACTGCTTTCAGCTCATTCATACAGAACCAAATCACACAGTATTTCCACAGGGCATTTGGGAAGTCTCCGCTTTTTTCCTAGAGTTTTTATTTTCCCTCAGAATTCAGAACTCATTAACTCAATGCTAATTAATGTCTCTCTCTCCTAGAGTCAGTGGCTGCAGTGACCATTTTGCACCCTCAGAAGAGAAGGCCTATGAGTGCATTCGTAATATTGTCTCTACCTTAAACTGTGAGCCAGTGCCAGAGGAGGACAGGGAGCCTGACAGTCCCTTGTACAGCCCTGAGGAGCTCCTGGGCCTGGCACCACTGGGGTACAGCTGCACTCTTCCTGTCAAACTGGTAAGGGAACAGGGCTTTCACTCCTGCATCCTTCACTCTGCTCTATCCCACAGCTCCAGGTGTTATTCTGAATTATTACCTCATCTGTTGACAGCCTCTATTAAGCCTCAAACAAAGCAGGATGGCAACAGTTCTGTGGGATTATAGAAAATATTTAACCTGAAATCCTGCTGGAGATAAAATAATCCCAGATTGTGCCAGTGCTGCCCAGCTGTTTCCATGCACTGTTGGGATGCTTTCTGTCTTTATGTTGGCTGCCTTGAGAACATGCACCCCTTTAATGTCTGTGTTTCTCTTCCCCTGCCTTTTTTTTTCCCCAAGTGTTCAAGCTGATGTAAAAGAAATGGTGAAATTACTGACTGAAAAACAACACAGCTCAAATCAAACTTGTTTGAGGTTGGGACAGGCACTAAAGCTTAAGCAGAGGCATGCAGAGCTGCCCATGCTGTTTTCATTGTGTTCTACATGAGATTTTGTCTCCATGGATGTGAATCCAGTGTCTTTTCCAGTGGTAAATCCCTGCACTTGAGGGAATTGACTGTAGCAAGCTTTGAAGGCAGCTTTTAACTGTGTTGGAAAAAAGCATGAGCCACATGAACCAAGCTTTTCTTATGCACAAAATCTGAAACTGCACACACTGGGGCTTGGTTTTTGCTTTTTTACATTTTATGCACAGGAACAACTGTGCTTTGTAAAACTAAAATAATTTTGGACTAGGCCTTTGTCTTAAAATACACAGTTGGTAATTAAACTAAACACAAATTGGATGGCTTGTGCATATTGAGCATTTAGCAAAAAGTTCTCTGTGTTCATCTTGCATAACACAGGTCTGCTACTATTTGAACAGAGCATTTCTTTTAGCAGAACTCTCCTATTTTCACTTCAATTTCTCTGGTAAAGTCCAGTCTGTATATTTCTTTGCAGATTCTGAGCCGGCTGGTGGATGGAAGCAGATTCCAGGAATTCAAGGCTACCTATGGAACAACATTAGTGACAGGATTTGGCCATGTGGAAGGGTATGGCTGCAAACATTCCCCATCCCAACGGATGGACATGCATTTCTCACCAGCTTTTGTGTCCTCAGCAGGTTCTACACCATTCCAATCATTTCTAGGGTTCAATAGGGAGACTCATGGAATTGTTGAGGTTGGAGAAAACCTCTCAGCTCATGGAGTCCAACTGTCCATGTTTGTTCTGTAGGCACTTGGTGGGGATAGTGGCCAACAATGGGGAGCTGGCTCACGATGCTGCTCTCAAGGGCAGCCACTTTGTCCAGCTCTGTGGCCAGAGGGCAATTCCCATCCTCTTCCTCCAAAACACTGCTCCACAGCCAGCAGGGCCTGCAAGCATCTCACAGGTATGGCATGTTTGCTTCAATGTATTTCAAACAACTCTTAGCTCTTGTTGTGCCTAAAGTTACGTTTTCAGAATTATTAACTCGTAGGAAAATTATTTTTTTAACCACTCCTGATGAAACTTGGTAATGACTTTGCTAATGGACAGATTTAAGAACATTCTCACTTGAATTTTAAGCAGCCCTGGATGCTGATAAAAAATGATACTGTTCAGTTAGCAAGGCAGATTGGAAAGTTTGGGATTTACAGTGCTTTTGACATTGAAATACAGCTTATTGACTCCTCTGCTAGCTCTGCACTCCAGAAAATTGACTTTTTCTCTTTTTAAAGTGAAGGCATTAAAGCCCAGTAGGATTTATCCTGGGCTAAGGAAAGTAAAACCTCCATTAGATCCCAGATCTGTTTCTGCAGAATTGCGAATAAATAAATAAATGATTTAGAAACACAAGTTTGTTGGGAGTGGAGAGAATCTAGAATAAAGTCTTAAAGGATCTAAATATCTATTTTTGTTCCAGGCAGAGGCTCATTCCAACAGGCTGAAGGCCCAGGCCTTCATGATGGCTGCAGTTGCCTGTGCTGCTGTTCCCAAAATAACCATTGTCATTGGAGGCTGTTTTGGGAGTGACAGCTACATCATGGTATGGGTGGCACCAGCGCAGGGCTTGGGGACACACCTGTCACACTGCTCAAGTGTCACTGCACTTCTAAAACACAGCTGGGGAACTCCAGCTCTGAACTAATGTTTAAGTAAGAAATGCAACACAGCACGTGATTGCTGACAAGTCAACATGGAAGAATGAAATGTGGAAGTGCAAATTCATTTTTGAACAAAATGAAATGTTAAAATAGAAGTATTGAAGGCCGTGGGGAGGTGGTGATTCCAAGCACAGGGTGTCTGTCCTCACACAATCCACCTGTGCTCCATTCTGCCTTGCCCTTGGTTGTTTCATCTCACAGGCACCTTTTTGTGATTCATCTCAGGGAGTTTGTCCTGTCCTTTGGTTTTTTCCTTGTAGTGTGGGAGATCATTCAGTCCAAACTTTCTGTTCCTGTGGCCCAATGCAAGAGTTGCTCTTGTGGATTCTCGACACTTGCCCACAGTTCCACCAGCTGGGGACTGGACAGGAGAGGAACTGGAGCTAAAACAGCTGAAGGCAAAGTAAGGACTTTCAAAATAAACCTTACAGGGATTTTATTGTTAAATTACCTCCTTTTGTTCATCTCACAGAGCAAGTAATGAAACAAACATGGATCTACTGTCGTTGTAGGACACCAAAAAAGATGAGAGACTCTAAATATTTCAGAAGGCAAAGAGCATAAAAGAACTTTATTGTCTGATTTTTGCTACCTTTTTATAAGAGAAACAGCCAAAATATTTTGAGAACTAGAAAAGCAAAACACCACCTAGAGAAAGATTGTTTTGAGAAAAACAATCCCAGTTGTTTGCCAGGATTTGTTTTGAGAAGAAGCTTTATTAAGAATTTCTCCCTTGGGAGAAGGTTAGCAGGCTAGCAGGCTAAAATCTCTCAGACCCAGAAATATCAAGCCCACATCTACTGAAAAAATATTTTACATTTCCATGTAATTCTATGTCTTTCTGTTAGGGTCTTCCCATTACTGCAGAACGGTCAGCTCTGTGATTTGCTGGTTTCTGGTTAATTTTAACAGCTGCCCATTCTCTTCAGATGGATGGATTTGCCTGTTTCATCTGGATTTTTTTTCCACTGCTTTGCTGTTTTTATTGTGCTTTTAAGCCTGTTCAATTCTCTGCCCTCTCCAGGCTAGAGGAAGAAAGCAGTGCCTTTTACTCCTCTTCCAGGCTCTGGGATGATGGGATCATTCTCCCACAAGACTCCAGGAAGGTGGGTTTTCCTTTTAGGCCATTTTATTCTCCAATGTCACAATGGGTGAACAGGACTCACTCAGGGTTGGCAACCTGCTGATTCCAGACCTGGGGCTCCACTTCTCTCTCCATGGAACTTCTCTCTGTGATTCTCATCCTGTCTCTTCCCCATTAGTTTATCAAAATTTTCTCTTGAATTCTGATTACCTGATCACAGCATTTCTTCACTGAGCCTCTCCTTTGACTTTACCATAATTTGAATCTGCATCTGAATCCCTTTTTTCCATATAACTACCCAAATCTTCACTCTTTGAAGTTCAGGCTCCTCAGAATTCCTTTTGTTTCCATTCTTTTATCCTGGGATCCTGCTTTTTGCAATTTTCTCTTCCTGCTTTAAATTTGCTGTGCACATTTGGGGTGCTCCCCTGCCTTTTTACTGATTTGGAATTGGCAGACATCCCTCCCTCCATTAGGTTCTTTCTGAAAGCTGCTGCCTTTGTTCTTTTATTTTTTTTTTGTTAGATTGTTTATTAGCAATAAAAATCTTCTCTGCACTTCAGAAGTTTGTTTACTTGAAGATCTCAATCTGTCCTGGTTTCAGCTGGGGTTAAATCACAACACAACCCTTCTAAATATGGTACATATTTATGGAACTATGTGGATGGTAAATATTTGCATGGAATTTATAGGAGTTCTGATAATGGGAGAGCACCAAGAAGTTCTTTTAGCCCTAGAGCCCTGAAATTCCCACCTTATGAGCTGCACATAAAAATAGGTGAGAGCTGAACTGTTCATTTTACTGTGTTCAGTGTTTCACAAAACAAAGGAACAAATAAATAAGTGCAGAACTAATGAGTTTTACTGGGGTTTTTTTTCTTTTGGTTTTGTTTTTGGGGGTTTTTGTTGTTGTTGTTGTTGTGTTTTTTTGTTTTGTTTTTTTTTTTTAATGCTCATTGTTTCTATTGTTTTTTGTTTTTAATTAGGTGATTGCCAAGTGCTTGGAGATCATGGAACAGAAGAAGTCCCAGGCTGTGTCTCCCCGTCCCCATCCCATCATCAGGATGTAACTGCAGCCCCCTCAAACCAGAACCCTCTCCCAGAACTCTGAGTATAAAGATTTTCTAATTCTTTGATACCTTTAATAAAAACGTTGAACAATTGAAGACAAACAAGGATCCCAGATATTAAATCTGCTGGTAGAAAGTTTTTATTTTCAACAGTAGCCTCTTTGAACATCAGCTGAAAGTTTATTTTGGGAGGAGGAAGGATTAAGCTGAACACCTTAAGCACTCTAAGGAAGCAAAGTCAGCCCAAGGGGTAACAATTGCTTGATTTTTTTCATGTCCATGTTTTAACATGAAATCCAGAAATCAAGGAACTGCACTTGGACAAAAGAAAGGGAAAAGAGCAAACACACAAGGGAAGGTGTGCACTTTGCAGCCTGGGTGAAGAACAATACCTGCCACCCTCTCAGGATTCCCAAAGCAGCTGTGGAAAGGCTCCACTTGGATTGCTCTGAGGACACTACAGCAATGATCAGGATGATGTTTGAATCCAAAATCCTTCAGTTTGGGCTAGAACTTCTCAACCATGTAACAGAGCACAGCGGGTTGTACACAATGTTACCACATGTAAAAATGTTGAGGTTACTCTCTGCTCTTTCAGCTCCTTTCACTCTGCTGCAGCTACAAAGTTTAATTTTGCATAAACAGAAGCTCTCCACCACCCCAAACTTGTGGTTTAGCTGGAAATGATACCAAAGGGTGCATTAAAAAAATACCTGATTAACCATTTTGAAGAATCATTGACAAGACTGAACTGCTTGATCTGAGTTAAGCAGCCCCACAAATGCAAAGGGCTGCAGAAGGAGTTTGGGTCACCTGCAAACGGAGACTGCACCTTTCGGGAGCTGGAAGAAGCCCGGGCCAGGTGTTGCTGTGTGTGCTCACGCTCTCTTGAAGAGCCCATGGAATGTCACAGGAATGTTCACCTCCACCTCGGCCCTGGCCACCTCGCTCATGTCTTTGGCGTTGAGGATGAGGAGGAAGGCGGGCTTGGGCCCCGCCCCCGGGCTGATCACGATGCTCAGCACCACCCCTGCAAGGTGAGAACGCGATGGGTGTGGCCCAGGTGGGTGTGGGCTGTGTCTGACCCCGGCTGGGCAAGGTGAGAGCAGCCCTGGCACCCGGGCCACCGGAAATCCCGGGAGTGTCACGGTGCTGGGGGACACGGGCGAGGACACAGCACAGGTTGCCCAGGGAAGCTGTGGCTGCCCCAGCCGTGGCAGTGCCCAAGGCCAGGTTCAGGGCTTGGAGCAACCTGGGATAGTGGAAGGTGTCCATGCCCACGGCAGGGGGTGGAACGGGATGAGTTTTAAGGTCCCTCCCAACCCCCAAATTTCATTACTCTAGTTTTAGTTCTCCTGAAATTTCCCACCAGCGTTGGCACCTGCCCCATCTCATCCAGGAGCTGCCTGCAGGCTCTGCCCTGCCCAGCTGTGGCACAGCCCTGCAGCCAGCCTGGCACAGCCCTTCCCAATCCCAATCCCAATGGCACCAACCCCCCCAGCATTACCATCATCTTCCTCCAGCGCATCCGGGTGGGAAACAAAGATCGGCTCCGACGGGTACGCGTCCGGCTCCTGCCACACCCACGTCTCCTTGGTTTTAACGTTCAGCTTGCAAAGCTAAAGGTGTGGCAATGCAAAACCACGGAGCTCAGAAATACTCCTTGTTGTCCCCAAATTGAAGCCATCCCCTCTTGGCTGCTAGTTACCCTGTCTGGGACGAAGTGGTTCAGCCCCAGCCCGTAGGTGTACGTGTACGGCTTCCCACCGTACTTCCTGTAGTTGATCTGGGGGAATTCAAAGGCTACAAGGAAAAAGAAATGTATAAATGCTGAGGGTTAGTGGGACACGGTGTGCAGGCAGCACTTGGCTGCTGTGGTCTGGGGGAGCTGGGGTGTCGTTGTACCGTGACGTGGCCCTGAGAAAATCACCTCTGGCTCCAGCCAGATGGTCTCGTCACTGCGCAGCGTCGCTGTGGCTGTCGTGTAGGGCAGGGTGACCAAGTTCTTCCCTGTGTCAGCCTGTGACAAAGAAAAATAAATACCCAAGAGACTGGAGTAAAAGGTTTAGTTTATTTGCACAGAACTCTAGCAAACAGCAGTGAAAAGGGAAGGCAGCAATGCACAGCAGAGCCTCAGCGAGCGGCAGGAGGCGACTGCTGCCCTGTGCTTGGCAGTGCTGCAAGAACTGTCCTGTTCCTCGGCCTGAACAGCTTCCCTCCCTCCTGAAGGCATTCAGAGGTTTCATTAAGCACTGCCACGTGGGCCTGCACTTCTCACTTGATCCACAGCCCACTGAGCTCTGCGAGAGGCTCGGCTGACCGGCATCCCCTGCAGCCCTCGGCCCACCCGGCAGCCACCACGAGCAGGGTCATGGAAAGGAACCCAGCAGCTGCCAGCCAGAGAGCTCTGTCTGTGCCAGGCTGGCAGCTCCAGGGACCTCACACCGAGGGGCTGGAGGATTTAACCACACATGCTTGGGCTGTGGCTGCTCCCTTCTGTGCTGTGAGCAGATGCAGTATTAACTGCTGCCCCACAGGCTCTGCTATGAACGGTAACATCTGGAGTCATCAAAGAGTTTGGGTTGGAAGGGACCTTAAAGCTCATCTCATTTTCCTTGCCATAGGCAGGGACACCTTCCACCAGACCACTTGCTCAGAGCTCCATCCAGCCCTGCCTCGGACACTTCCAGGAAAGGGGCAGCCACAACCTCTCATGGCAACCATATAAATAAACTAGAAAAAACATTGATCCGCTAAAGAAAATACAAAGTTTCTCTGAAGGCCCATACTTCAAGTTTGCCCTCTTAACGAAAAGGTTGAATTTGAAGTAAGTGGGGCAGGAGCCCTGGCAGGGAGTGGAGCAGAGCCCAGTACCTTGTCGATGCTCAGGGGCAGGACGTATCTGCGGGCCTCGGGCTGCGGGGCCTTCTCCGCCTGCCGCTTCACCTCGTCCCAGTTGGCCCGGAGGTTGGCCAGGTACAGGTAATTGTAAACAAACTCAAACCTGCACCAAACAGCATCACAGAGAGAAACACAGCTGGGCTTTGCAAGTGTGGGGGAAGGGCAGGTGTTTTTTGCCTAAAATTCATAGAAGCATACAATGGTTTGGGTTGGGAGAGGCCTTAACGTTTATCTCGTCCCAGCCCCTGCCATGGGCAGGGANTAATGTTTGTCTCGTCCCAGCCCCTGCCATGGGCAGGGACACCTTCCACTATCCCAGGGTGCTCCAAGCCCTGGACACTTCCAGGGATGGGGTAAACACAGTGACACAAGCTTCAGTCCAGCTCCTCAGCAGAGCTGTGTGTGCACCACAGCTCCTGTCAGGAAAAGCCACCAACTGCTGGTGTTCAACACAAGCACGGGAAGGGGCTCGGAGCAACCTGGGGTAGTGGAAGGTGTCCCTGCCCATGGCAGGGGGTGGAACAAGAGGAGTTTTATGGTCCCTTCCAACCCAAAGCAGTCTGGAATTCTATGATTCTGTGCCAGAATCAGCTCAGCTCAGGGTGTCCTGGGTATGCAGCCAACACAGGGTTGAGCTTCATCATTTCAGTGCCACATTTCTGTGTTTACATGAAGAGCAGCATCCAAGCCTCATGCACACCCTGCTCATTGCAGCCCCAAGAGCCAGAATAGCATCAACCCTTCACCAGTCACTAACATTTCTTAAAGATAAAAGTAAATAAAAGATTAAAATACTTTTTCCTGAGTGTCAAGGAGGCTCCCAGCACCTCTGGAGAGCTCAGTGCTGTATAGTCTACATGTCACCACATGTTAAATCGGTTGGTGGAAGTGCCAGAGGCCCCAGCAGGGATGTGCCAGGGCAGGGAGTGGCGTGTCTGGTGCAAGGGGCAGTTGTGATGCCCAGGATCCCTTGGCCTCACCCCTTCCAGGTGCACAGGTCCACGATCAGGAACCCGTTGTCCTCGTAGGTGTTGATGTGGTGGAAGAGGTTGAAGGCCGAGGTGCGGTACTTGAGGTTGAGGAGCCTGCCTTTCTTCTTCTCTGCCACGTGGAGCCACACCTGGAAACCACACAGCAGCTGGCCCTAGGCTCAGGGGAGTGAAGGTGAAGCCAATGGACCTCCCAGCCCTGGTGTTGGAGGTGTGGAGCCCAGTCCAGCCCAGCTGGGGATGACCCCATGCTTACCCCCATGGTCTCGTTGGACTCGAAGCAGTCCATGTAGTTGGCTCCCCAAAGGCTCCAGGAGGAGAGGAACTTGAGGAGGTTGATTTTCACTGGTGTCTCCACAAACACAATGTAGTTTGGGGTCAGCCCAAAGCTGTTGGGAAAGGCAGGGGAGCACATCAGGCTCACTGGGGTCAGTTTGGACAAAAACCATGGAGTTGCTCATCTTAAACACAAGGATCATTGCTCAAAATGACCCTGATTTTGGTTAATCACCTAATTTTCATTGCTGATTATGTGTTGGAACCAGTCCCTGGTTCCAGCTGACCTGCTGACCCCATGGAATGTTACCTGTGGACATAGGAGGGCTTAAACCTGTCACTGCAGGGGAACTGCACCACCACCTCCGACTTGTTCATGGGGTCTTCCTTGTCTGGAATGGGACAGGTGAGAGGTTATGGAGGTCTCACCCACACTTGGTCTGTTCTTACAGCATCTACCCACCAAATTTCTGCCTTTAACACAAAATTCATCATTTAGAAGCCACCTGGAAGTGGTTTAAATACAACATTAAAAAAAAATAATCTAAAGGGGCTTGAAAAAAACTTAACTGGATGACCAAATTCATTTAAAGGATAAAGAAATCCTCAATAATCATTTATGAATTAAATACATAAGGGAAAAGTTTCCCAGGTGGCTCAGAGTGGGGTTGACTGACCTGCCTGCAGAGGAGGAATGCGGATGATGTTGTAGGCCAGGGCAAAGTTTTTCCCAAAGCAATTCCCAATGTTGTAAACGGTGCCGTCGTTCTCGATGTGGGGATGAGCCGTAGCCCCATTGACGGACACGTATTTACAGAGATCCACCTGGAGAACAGCAGGGACACAGTCAGGAGCTTCCCTGGAAGGAGGTGGGAAGGCACAAGCTCTGCAAGGTGTTGGGAGTCAAAACATCCTTGCTCTGCACGTGGGAAGTTCCTCTCAAAGTCTGCACTTGAGCTCTGATTTGCAAACTCCAACCCAAACTTGAGGATGCTCCAGGGGCTGGGGACCCTCTGCCATGGGAGAGCTGGGGGTGTTCAGTCTGGAGAAGGGAAAGTTCAGGGGAGACCCTCCAGTGCCTAAAGGGGCTCCAGGAGAGTTGGAAGGGACTTGGGACAAGGGATGGAGGGACAGGAGGACAGAGTTAGGTGGGATATTGGGAAGAATATCTGTGAGGGTTGTGAGGCCAGGGCTCAGGGTGCCCAGAGCAGCTGTGGCTGCCCCTGGATCCCTGGCAGTGTCCAAGGCCAGGTTGGACTGGGCTTGGAGCAGCCTGGGACAGTGGAAGTGTCCCTGCCCATGGCAAGGGTGGCACTGGGTGGTCTTTAAGATCCCTGCCAACCCAAACCAGTCTGTGACTCCACGATTTGCATTTTAGTTTTACTCCTCCACACCTCTGTCAGCCCAGGACAAAGACCCACCTGCTTGATGGTCTCCAGGGTGTCTGGGTTAATCCTGGTGATGAAGTTGGTCTCAGTACAGGCATAGTAATCCTCACCCACAGGGTAGACATTCACCAGGGCATTATCTGTCACCTCCACACCTTTGAAGTAGGAGAAAAACCTGAGCAGAGAAAACCAACAGGCAGTCAGGGGCTCCTGGGAAGCAGAGACTCCGTAGGACGTGCCAGCAATGTCTGCACCACCCTGAGGTACCTGGAGAAGATGTTCTTGCAGGGGTCTGGGTAGGCGTAGGTGCCAAACTCCGTGATCACGATTCTCTTCTCCGTCATGGCTCGCACGTAGGCGTCAGTCCGGACAAACCTGGGAGGGCCAGGAGAGAAAGTGCTACAGGTGACACCAGGCTGTGCAATAAATACAAATACTCCTTTGATGAACCTCCTGAGAGCGCTGGGAGCTCTCCACAACCTCACATTGCATCTGGAGCTGGCTTTAATATCACTGCTCGAGCTCTTCCAGTAACCACATGGACTCGAAATCACCAGTATCTCCCACAGGCACAGCCTGTTCCCAGCATTTCAGGCAAGGAAATGCTTCCTTATTTATTCCTTTATCTTGGAAAGCTGGCACGTACCTTCGGTGGTAGGTGACGTGCCCCTCCTTGAAGTCGAACTTGTGGAGCAGTGCCTGGCCATCGAAGAGGTGGTAGAAGGGCTCTGAGCCCACCTCGAACAAGCCAGGACCACATCTCAGGAGGCTTCCTCGCAGCCAGGTGGGAATCCTGCCTGTTGGGATGGGCACGGCAAATCAGACCAAGGAATCTTTGTTGTGACAGCAAGAAAATCAAAACTTCAACTCATTTTCTAATTAAACTTAGTGTTTAAACAGACACGAGCTCTTTAAGCTCGGATTTCTTCAGCTCCATACCTGCTGTGGACCAAGACATTCAGTATTGAAATGTCTAAAGAGTTCCCCACCCAATCTGACCTTTCTCTACCCCAAATCACCAGCCCTGTGAGCTCCTTCACATCCAGCCTAGCAAAGCCTCTGAGCCCTGGAAGCCCCTGAGCTGCGCGAACAAAGGAGAGCAGGAGGAGATGAGGCCCCAGACCAACCTGTGACGTGGGCAGTCACTGGAGAGGACAGCTCCTCCACTGTCTCAAAGAGCTTCTTGTAGCCTCCAGCGGGATGCTCCACCCTGAAAGGGGCACAGCTGGGTGAGCCCGGAGCAGGGGCACAGCTGGGAGCCCCCTCCCGGGGAGGGATGGATCTTTCTGGATGGAATGAGCCAGGACTTGCAAAGAACTTGAGGGAGGAAGGAGAAGCACCTTTCCATGGGGAAAGGTTCTGAGGCTCCAAAGAGCTGCTGAGGACTGTCCTGAGCATGAGGAGGGACAGGGGCACCCAGGGGACAGCCCAACAAACCCAGGACACCCAAATCATCAAAAACCAAATCCAGCTTGTATCTCTAGCTCTTGGAAAAGCCTTTTTTTTTCCTCCTTTTTTTCTTTTAAGCAAACTATTATTTGTTGGGTTCCCATTTTATCTGCTGCAGAGCCATGAGGACACACCAGGCTGGTGAACTCTGCCCAGAGCAGCTGTGGCTGCCCCTGGATCCCTGGAATGTCCAAGGCCAGGTTGGACAGAGCTTGGAGCAGCCTGGGACAGTGAGAGGTGTCCCTGCCATGGCCGGGTGGCACTGGATGGGCTTTAAGGTCCTCCCAACCCAACTCATTCCACGATTCCATGATTCTACTCCAAGTTCTGGTTAATCCTCTGGAACCTGGAGGTGAGCCTGTTCCCCCAGACCAGAAGCACATCCTGGCATGGGATGTGCCAGCATGGACACATGGAGACCTCCCCACCTCTCCTCCCCTCCAAACCCTGCTGCCCCCCAGCAGCCCCAGCCAATGCTCCATCTGGGATGTGCTCCCACCGAGAGGAGCTTCAGGAATACTCACTGGCTGTACATGCTCCCTGATGAAGGGCCTGAGCCTTCAGATCCAAGCACAGAGCCAGGGCTGTGCTGGGTATTTATGGGGTGCAGAGCCCTGCCCAGGGCAGCCCCATCCCAAACCAGCCCCCACCAGTGAGAGCACCTTGGGAACAGAGCCGGCTTTCAGCACCAAAATCCTCCTCGGGCTTTGGGAGCTTTTGTCCTGCTGTTCACACAAAAAGGGGCTTTCACTCTTTTCCTGAGACCTAAATTCTTCCCAAGCAGAAGTGATTACAAAAACAAAAAAAACACCCAGGGAGGAGTGAAACGGAGCTGGAGCCGTGCCGGGAGCTGGCACTGGCACTCGGTTCTGCAGGGACCATCCTGGCTCCTCCAGAGCCTCACCCAGGAGTGATGTGGCACTGGAGACACCAAGAGAGAAGAAAATGCCAGTGTCAAACATGAAGGAATTGCCTGAGTCAGAAGGACCCCCAGTGATCATTGATCCAGAGCCCCAACATTCCCACCCTGGGCATCCCTGGCAGCACTGTCCAAAGGCTCCTGCAGCTCTGGCAGCCTCGGGGCCGTGCCCATCCCTGGGGAGCCCGGGCAGTGCCCAGCACCCTGTGGGGCAAGAACCATTCCCAAAATCCAACCTAACGCTCCCCTGGCACAGCTCCAGCTCTTCCCTGGGTCCTGTCCCTGTCACAGAGACAATAAATTAGAGCTGTTCCTCAGGAGGAGCTGCAGCCCCTTGAGGTCTCCCTCAGTCTCATCATTAGGTACCACCTCTAGTAAGAGTCAACATTGATGAAAACAACAGTGCTGTAAAGAGTAATTTCAAAGATTTACAAGATCTGAGTTTCCTGCTGTCCCCTCACAGGCAGAGGTGTTTTATCACCACGTACATTCCCTTCCACGCAGATGGAAACAGCTCCAGGGATCCAAACTGGGGTGAAGGGACAAAAAAAACCATTAAACATCCCCCTGTTCCATTTGCTGCTACAACCAGCACGTGAGGGCTGGCTTCGTTCCCTGGTTTTGTTTGTTTGCTCCTTCTTTCAAGGCAGTGTTTCCACTTGGACAAGGGTTCATTTAAAGCTTCTCACAGAAAAACCAGGATTCTGTACTGAGATCTTGACTGAGACCTCCCATTAACCCTTCCCACTGAAGAACCATAATTATAATTTCTCTATTTATTCCCACTTTGGTTAAGTTCTGTCAAAACCTTAGAAGGGAACATTAAATAACCCGGATCAAGAACTGGGAATAATGAGGGCAGGCCTTTGAAAGCCAAGTCCTGGGAAATGTGAGCTTCTCACCTAATAAGTTACTTAACTGGAACACTACATAAACAAAGCATTTATGCAACATGGAATGGGGCAGGAAGCATTGGAAGCAAGTTCAGGCAGGTGCTGAGTGTTGCAGGTGCTTGGTTACAGATGTTCCAGGGGAGGAACAGCTGCCCTCTGCCCTGAAAGCACAAAGACACCCACAGGACATTAAGGCATCATTAATACTGGGTAAAATTAGCCTAATTTGGGGTTCTCATTTACAAACTCTTTTTAGAAAAAGGAAATAAAAGCTATTTTTTCTCAGGATCACAGATGTACCAAGGAATTCCTGGCTGTGAGGGTGGGCAGGCCCTGGCACAGGGTGCCCAGAGAGGCTGTGGCTGCCCCTGGATCCAAGGTCAGGCTGGAACAATTTGGGACAGTGGGAGCTGTCCCTGCCATGGCAGGGATGGCACTGGATGGGCTTTGAGGTCCCTCCCAACCCAAACCAGTCTGTGATCTCAGAGCCATGCAGTAGGTTAATTATTATTAATTATACTTTCCCAAAAATATCCCTGCAGATTTAAACTCCTTTGGGGGAACCTTGATCTTATCATAATTAATAAGCAAATCTCTAACTCTGGAAAAAATTGGGAAAATTAGTGTATTCTGTTCTCACTTCATGGATCATCCATCACTCCTATTTTGGGAATCACACCAATAGATGCAAAATGAATTTTCCATGCAAATCTCAGAAATACACTTCAAGTCTTTTAATATAAATAAACACCAAAAAGCTGATGAGGGTGTTACAGATGATATGAACAGAAGCATTTATGGAGTGAGATAATAATTTATTTATGGTGAACTGGCTCTCCTGGTCCTGAACTCATAGAAGCTCCCTTGTTTGAAGACAAACATTTTGAGAACAGAAAAAGGCACTTAGTCACAACACACACATGTAAAAATGACAATAAATGGCACAAATTCCTGACCAGACATTTAAAGGTTACAACAAGAGGCAGGTCATTAGTTTCCCATAAAAAACCATATATAAATTTTTGGTTAACAACAGCTTTATGTGTATTTTCACATCTTCCTATTCCAGTATTTTGGAATTTTCATATTTCCAATATGTAATAACTTGTAAACAGATAAATATTTTTCCTTTAGAAGTTATTCCAAAGTCTCTGCACAAAAGAAAAAAGGTATTTTGGCACCTTCCAGCACAGTGTCCATGTAAACATTTCCTCCTCCTACAGCGCAGCCACCACCACACTCCTGCAGCAATTCCTTTGGTGAATCCCTCAGATCCCAGCGGGGAGAAAGGGCTCAGGTGTGGTGAAATCAGTACCTGAGGCTGCGAAATTTGGGTTTCCTGAGGCTCAGCATGGGCTGTTTGATGGTGGGTTTGTTGTCCAGGAGCAGCGCTTCCGACTCGGTCGTTGGGAACCTGCTCCCGTAGATCTGGGGATATTCCTTCTGGAACTGCAGCACACACAGGCACCAGTGACAACAAAATCCCAGAGCCCACAGAAAACCCCAGCTGTGCCAGAGCACACTCCATGCCTGTTGTGCCTGCAGAGCTGCCTTCCAGGAAGTCCCTGGATAAATGTGTTTTACCCAACAGGGAGCCAAGATTCAGCCTGTTTCAGAAGGGTTCTCCCAGGAAAGCTCACCAATGATTCCATGAAAATGAAAATACCTGGAATCAGAGCCCTGATTTGGACATTTTGTCTGTTTCCCATGCAAGGCCTCAGGAAGGGATGAAAAACTGTAAATACACCTGAACATGAGCCAAACCTTTCCACTGAGGGATTCAAACCACCTTTGTAACTTGTGGTGTTGACACAATTGGGACCTTACCCTCTAGAAAGTGCCATGAATTTGGCTTTTCCCAAGAATTCCCAACATTTCCCATCAAGACTGTGTCCAGCAGGCCCAGGGCAGTGCCCATCCCTGTGCTGGCCCTGCTGAGGCATCTCCAGTCCTGGGATCATTTTTGGGCCCCCANGTGTCCAGCAGGCCCAGGGCAGTGCCCATCCCTGTGCTGGCCCTGCTGAGGCATCTCCAGTCCTGGGATCATTTTTGGGCCCCCATTTCCCTCCTCCCCTTTCCCCTGCTGCTGTGAATCATTTCCTATTTCAAGCCTTAATTGACTAGAATTAACCATTCTTTTTGACATTCAGAAGTTTTGATGGTCTTGAACCAAACCAGACTCACTTTTAGAGGCCCAGAAAGCTTCCACAATATACAGGGAAGTCAGAGCTGCAGGAGGGGCACCAAAGCCAAGGGTGGCTGCCCTGAAAAGCTGCTTGTTCAAATGGGAGTCACAAGACTTGCTTAGGAGATTCCAGGACAAGTACAAAACTATTCCATTGGGCAGAAAGACTTGCCAAAGGAAAGAAAAACCCTCCAGGATTAAATCCTGCCAGAACTGCTGTGTTTTAGCCTTACTATTAGGCAAGTTGTTGGTAGGCCAGGGAAGTGCAAGATAATCTTGAGCACTGTAAATGTTACAAAACACAAAGCCAAAGCCATCAAAACAATGTTTCAGGATTCTCAACAGAGAGAGTTTGGTCTCTTAAAGCCAAAATTTACTGCTTTTAACACCTATTGAATGTAACCCCACCTATGGCACGTTAATGGTGACTTGGATGGCCAGTGCAGCACAGGAATCCAGGCTGCAATTCCCTCAGGAATCACTGAATGGAGAGCAGGAGCTCCAGCAGAATAATTTGATACTGGTTTTACACCATTGTTTGAACACCACTGCTGCCAGTCAAAGGCTGGATTATTATGGAGTGGTTTGGACTGGAAGGGACCTTAAAGACCCCCCAGTACCACCCCTGCCATGGCAGGGACCCCTCCCACTGTCCCAGGCTGCGCCAGCCCCAATGTCCAGCCTGGCCTTGGGCACTGCCAGGGATCCAGGGGCAGCCACAGCTGCTCTGGGAATTCCATCCCAGCCCCTCCCCACCCTCCCAGCCAGGAGTTCCTGCCCAATCTCCCATCCAGCCCTGCCCTCTGGGAAGCCATTCCCTGTGTCCTGTCCCTCCATCCCTGTCCCCAGTCCCTCTCCAGCTCTCCTGGAGGCCCTGGCAGGGGCTCTGAGCTCTCCCTGGAGCCTTCTCCTCTCCAGGTGAGCACCCTCAGCTCTCCCAGCCTGGCTTCATAGGATGCAGCATTAAAAACCATCTTTAAAATCCCAAGCAGAGCACATGAAGCATTCAAAAGCTCTTGAGCACAAACATTTCTCAGCACATTCTGCTCCTCTCCTGCGCCAGGCGCTGGTGTCTGAGCCCTTCCCTCACAAAGGCACTGCAGAAACAGATGAAATAAACTCACCTGTTTTAACTTTTTCTTTTTGTCCTTCACAGAGAGGTTTTTATCCTTGATGATGTTCTCCAGGAGCTCTGCCACTGCAGCCTGTGAGGTGGAGACCTTTTGTTCTTCAAACTCCTGAGGAGTGATTTGCTCGCAGTAGGAATACGTTGGCAAGATGGCACAAATTTCTTCTTTTTCCTGTTTGCACTGAAAGAAAAAGGGCTCTGCATGCACTCAACTAATTCTGTACTATGTGAGTAAGTACCTAACAAACACCCACAACCACTCACAAGCTGCATAACATTATAATTAATATCTAGACACTCAAACTATCCTGGATTTATTTGCATTTTCCCAACTTCAGAAGCAGCAATTAACAAATTTCAACTGCTCTCATGGCACCAACCTGAGCCATCCTCATGTACTCCAGGTGATCCCACACTGCAACCTGCAGGTACGTGGGCACTTGGAATATTTCCTGCTGATGGTCCATCAGGAAGGAAAGCAAGCGTGTGGAAAGCAGCTCATCCAGGTCCTCCTCCTCTGCACAGCGCAGGACACAGCGGGAAAACGTCTGGATCAGCTGGAAAAGTTCAGCACAGCTTCAGTAGGCAAAGCTCTGGGATTTATTTCCTTCCTCTCCATGCTACAGTGGCACAAATCCTCCAATACAAACTTCCAAGTATGGTCACAAAAGGAGGAAAATCATCGTTGTTCCCTCATCCGAATTCAAGTAATTTCTTTGGAATTGAACAGCACTTTCAATTCAAAATTCATGTTCTAAAAAGGTAGTAGCAGAAAAAGGCTTAACTTATAGAAAAATTAACATCTTCACAGAACTGTGGGATAGAATCCTGGAATGGTTTGGGTTGGGGCAGGGACACCTCCCACTGTCCCAGGCTGCTCCAAGCCCCAATGTCCAACCTGGCCTTGGGCACTGCCAGGGATGCAGGGGCAGCCACAGCTGCTCTGGGCACCCTGTGCCAGGGCCTACCCACCCTCTGAATAAAGAATTCCTTCCTACTTCTAATCTAAACCTAAATCTTCAGTTGCTCACCTTGAGACAAGCAAGGTGATTCAAACCAGCAGAGCCAACCTAAGCCAGCCCTAAGGCACACCAAGAGCCAGCTTTGAACTGGAACGAGATGAGCTCCAAGGTCCCTCCCAGCCCAAACCAGTCTGGGATTCCAAATGGCAGCTAGCTGAGAAATCAGGCTGAGCAATCATCTGCATTCTCTGAAGAAGAGCTTTTCCTTCTCTTACCAAGGACCTGGTGCCCATGGCCTCGTGCAGCCGTGGCATGTCCACATTGCCACTGATCCTGGCCATCATCCTCAGCAGCAGCTGCAGCTTCCTGCGCCTCGGGGGTGGCAGCAGCAAACAGCAGATCTGCAGAGCTTCCACTGCAATTCTTTCCAGGTGAGGCTGCAGCAGATCTACAAGTTAAACACAAAGACAGCTGGTATTAAGATTTGAACCAGCTTCCAGCATATTTTTACCTCAGTATCACAGCTTTCTTATTTTTCAGTGTGATTGTTTATGTTTCACAGAAATCAGCTTTAACACAGAAGAGAATGTACAGGCTTTGTTTGTGTGGCCATCTTCAACTTCCTTCATTATGGTGCAACTAGGACCACAACACAATTAGGGAATGACACTAATTATTCCCAGAAGTATTTCCAGAAAATATTGATTTACAGAACAGAAGACATCTCCAACAGGCAGGTGTGTGCAGGCTCCCTGCCCCCACCACTTACCTGAGCAGAAAGGCCAATTTCACATCAAGCTCATACTCCAAAGATACTACACACTACTATTTGTTAGCAGAGCCACAGCAGTTTAAACAACTCAGCCAGCAGATTTGCTTTAAGAACCCGACAAATCCATGCTCTATGCCTATCACACACCCAGCAGGAGTGGCAGAGGTGAGGGAAGCAGGGGTTAGTGAGGCCACACAAGGCAGTACAACATGCTGCAGAGAGCCCTTACTTGTGCCAGCCAACACACAAGGGGAGGGGGGGACAGAGCGTTCTGCCAGTTCTGTGCTGCTCCTGCAGAGTCTCTTGTGGATGCTGCTGGCTTTTCCTTGCCCCCAGGGCTGCACTGTGATCTCTGCACTGGCTCTGTTGATGGCACTGCAGCTCCTGGAGCTGCTCCTGCCCAGCAGGCTCCGGGAGCGGCGCGTTCCCTTGGATCCGTGGCTGCCACCCCACGGCTCCTGACCCCAGGGACAAGGGGCAGGCACTGTCCTGAGGCCGTGGCTCTGGCTTTGACCTGAGCCAGCCCAGCCCAGCTGCAGCCCTGAGTTCACTCTCTGCTCCTCCAGCACTTCTCCTCTCCTCGTGGTGCTGCTCACCCCACCTCCCCTGAGGGGGGCACATCCTCCTTTATTACACACACTTGAAGCAGCAGCTCCAATTCTTTCCAAGGAGTAACACCTTGTCCTAAATGCTCCAGGTGGCTCTTGGTCATGTCTGAATCCTGCAAGATTCTGGCAGCTCCCTCCCATCAGGTTCCCAGCACTCCCTTGCTGACGTGGCAGTTTGTGCTGCTGCCATTTCTTTCCAGGTTGGTTTTGGGCTCTCAGCTCTTCTGAGGAAAACCTCCTGGAAGCTTCTCCTTTCTCCTTCTTGTCAGGCTCTTTGAGGAGCAGGCTTAGGAGAAGACACTCAGTGGACTTGAAAGAGTTCAAGTGAGGAGTTTTTGAAGGCTGAGGGTCACATTTCTCCTCTTGGACAGAACGTTTTCCACTGCCCAGATCAGGAATTTGGATGTAGCCACACATAACTATCAGGAAATGAAAGAGATGTTAAAGATGCAAGTGGTGTGAAAATGAACCAGTTCAGAGAGCTGCTAACTGGGCAGACAGAAAACAAAGCTAAGATATTAATGAAGATATTAATTAAGAAGGCTTTAGTTCAGTCCCAACGCAATTTAACGAGGTCATTGCAACCAACATGCAAGAACAAGGACAGGTAACACTGCAACAGTGAGGAGCAGGCAGAACAAACACATCTTTTAAAGTTTTTGTTATTGAATATTTAGAATGTGAGCTGAAACAGCAATTCAAATGGGAAACCATGAGGCAGAACTACATTTTAATTAACAGTAGCACAGAATGGAGCAGTGATGGTCCTCCTCATATTGGAGCTCCCACATAGATCAGGGGGCCAAGCTCTGCTTTGAATCACACATTTGTCCCCCAGCTGATCTGAACTTGGAGCTTCCCTGACTGTTTCTAAATTCATACATACCTAAGATATTGACAAAGAGCTCATAGTATTCAAAAGTAAGCAATGGCTCAGGAAGACTGAGAAAATAATCAGCAACTGTTCTGAACACGTCCCGCTCAAAGCCACTGTAGGTGGCTTGGCTCATGTCATTGTTCCTGGGCCCTGAAAAGAGGGGAAGAAAGGACATTCACACCAAAAATCCACAATCCCATTAGAAAAGCAATTTCTGAAGATCAGCCTAAATTTATTCTTGTTTCACAAGCAAAGAATCCTCTCAGCAATCCACAAATATTGTGTTTGGCACAATTTGTAAGCAAAACCAGCGTAAAAGATTCCAGGCAGCCACTGAAGAGCTGTGCTCAGTTCTGTTCCACACTAAGAAAATAAATAAAGAAAAATTAATCTATGGTCTTTATAGGTTCCTCAGCAAAATAATAACCAACCCTTAGTATGTCCCTTCATTTCCAAAGCACAGTGATCCCAGTTCTCCCACAGGGAGTTCAAGCTCCTTGAGCAAAAGGGAGCTCAGCACATGGAAAAAAAAATCTAATTATCTCTGGTTTCATTTGAGAAGCACTCATCTAATTAATTTAGAGTTGATTGTTTCAAAATCAAAGAAAATTGATCTCCCCAGAAGTGTAGGAAATGTTTTGGTCCGGCTAAAAGCCAGGGACTGGAAAAGCAAAGTCCCTTTCACTCCTGAAAAGCTGCATTGGAGGAAACCACCCACAGCTTTTGCCCAGTTTCTGTTCTGAAACATCACAGCTGATTTCACACACACAAATATTTCCCTTTCAACTCTCAAAAGAGGTTTCTGGAACTTAAAAGCTCTTCAGTGACTTACAGTAGGCCAAGCACTTCATGGCTGACAGCACCCAGTGAGGGAGGTCCTCTGAAATCCAAACAGATAAATGCATCATTTAGACATGAGCCCAAATAATTAACAACTGTTAATGGCTCACACCTATTAAATATCACTTCAAGGACAAAAGATTAAATTGAAAGCTGAATTTAAATATTGCTACACGTATAATTCCGATAGGATAAAGGGAATAACTTCAAGCTGAAGGCAGGCAGGGTTAGATGGGATATTGGGAAGGAATTTGTGGCTGGGAGGGTGGGGAGGGGCTGGGATGGAATTCCCAGAGAAGCTGTGGCTGCTCCATCCCTGGAAGTGTCCAAGGCCAGGTTGGGATAACCTGGGATAGGGGAAGGTGTCCCTGCCCATGGAACAGTGGGATGGGATGGGATTTAAGGACCCTGAGCTGTGCTGTGGTTTGGGGAAGAAGTGTAAACACCAGCCTGTGGAACAGATTGTTATTTATAAATAAAGAATTTTGAAGCAAATCTAGGGAAATAAATGTCACCTGCTTTGTCCTGCAGGATCACCACCCCGTGTTTGCTGGTGTTGCTCATGTTGTACATGACAAACTCAGGGATGATCTGGGCTGGCTGCAGAACCTCCTCCAACGAGGGCAGTCCCAAAATGGTTTGCAAACTGGGGGAGGAAGAGAGCAAAGATTTGCAAGGGATGAAGGAAATCAAGTCCTTTCCACATCTCTTCAAAAACTCTTGATGAACTGAAATGCTGTTTGATAACTTCTCCCTGCCAGGAGGACAATCTGAGGACACTTTTCCCTGGGACAAACAGCAACAATCAGCAAGGAAGAGCACCTGTGGTGTTTAAAATATATTTCAGCACCAGCACATGATCAGAAATTCCGTAAATGCAACAACCCAATGTTAACAAACACATTAGAAAATCTGTGTAAACAACAGAACAAATACTCAACTTAAAACATAGCTTTAAAAATTAAAAACAATTTGCAAAAGCTTGCTTGGGCTATTTCTTACTAAATGAGGAGGTGCTGTGTGTAATTCATCACTTACTGTAGCCCAATGATATTTCTCCATGTTTCTTGCACATATTCCTGGCTTATTTCCCTTCTTTGCAGTGTGTCTTCCTTCTTTTCTTCCGTTACATCTGGTTTTGGTCTTGCTAAGTTTTCCTGAAAACGAGTGGTTTATACTGTAAGATAAATGAACCCCTTCAGGTAATTAAAAATTAGAGAAAATTGGAATTAGAAGAGCAGGGCATTCTGTGGAACATTAAATTCCACATCAGCCAGGGAGTGACCTGTAGCCTCAGCACTGAAACAGAAGCACAAAACTAAAAAGAAATTGAAAAAAAAAAAGAACCCTAATCAATTCAAAATCAGGAATTTAAAAGGTAAAAAACACCTGAAGTCCAGATTATTAACATGTGAATTATCCTCCTTTAGGACTGGAACCTAAATTCTGAATTTCTGCACACAGATCTCAGCTGAATCAAGGGCCACACACACATTCCATCTTCTCCTAAAAGACAACCAATTAAATAATTTGTGCCTTTTATTTGTCCCCCAAAGACAAATTAAATTTCAACAAGGTCATACTGTGCAGATCATTTCTAGGACTTCACCTTCCAGCCCTCCCAATACTTTAAAATCCCTTAGCAGGGATAATTCTGCACTGAGACAAAAAAAATCCCAAAACAAAATAAAATCCCCTCTCATATGAATTTATTTCTTAATATTTCTGAATTCCTTAAGTCCAAACTATTTTTGATTAAGGGAAGATACCACAACAGAGCAGTGCCACTAAATTTTAAAGAATAAAGACAATCCAAGACAACTGCAATGCTGTAGGGAAGAGAAGGTATTACCAGAGACTGCAGGAAGCTCTGTTTTTTCAAAGCCTTCTTGGATGAACTGGGCTGTTTGAAAAGTTTTCCTTTGTCTCCAGAGAAGTTTTCCAAGTTCTCCCTTGGTGGGCTTGGTAGAGGTTTGACTGGAGATGTTGGAGGAAATCTGTAACAAACAGGAGAGATGTTAAATACTTTTTGAATTGATCTGTAATCAAATAAATTACTTGACAAAACAAAACCTCTGATTCCATACCAGTGTGATTCTGTTAGATTCACTTAAAAAAAGGAAAACATTGTTATTTTTTTTTTAATTTATCATATCAAATTAGCTGTGGGCTGTTTTTCTTGATGCCAAAGTCCCGCTGAAGATGTTGGCACAGCCTGAGCCCAGAACGTGAGAAGTGAGGGCCATTAATACCTTTGATTTCAGAGCTGTTTGGCTCCGTTTCCCACCCAGACTTTGTGTAAAAGGTCCAAGAGAAGCAAACCCAGCAGGCAGCTCCTACAAAACCCTCTGGCTTCACCCCAAAGCACTGCAGTTTGTATTCAGCAAAAACCTCAGCTAGACAATAGCGTGGACACACACAGGAGCCAAGTAAAACACTCAGAGGAGCAAAACGACGCTGATAATTCACTTTTTGCCCAACACGCTCAACCCAAAGCAAGCTCTTTTCGCAAATCTGAGCACTTTTAATTAATTCAAACTCTCAACCTGAGGGACCACGGAATAACTTTAATCCCAGTACCTGTACAGGGCACCGTTGTCTTCCAGATTCTCAGTTCCCCACCTGCCCTTGATGTCCTCAATGACGTGGTTTTTGAGGAATTTCCGCAGGAGCTGCACCGTTTGCTGCCGGGTGACGTCGGGCCCGAAGCTGCTGTTGCTGCGGAGCACCTGGTGCAGCCAGTCCGCGGCCTCGGCGGCGGTGAAGCAGCTGCCGTGCGAGCGCAGGCGCTGCCGGTGCCGCCGCAGCGGCATCCCCGCTCGGAAGTACCGGGTGACCTCGTTCCACTGCGGGCAAAGCGAGCGGGCACCGCCGGTTGGAGCCGCGAGCCGCAGCAGCGACACGCGGCCCCAGCGTGTCGCGACAGGGGGTGGCACTGAGCGCCCGCGCGTCACGACAGCAGGGCATCAACGTGCCGTGACAGAGGGCAGGGCATGGGAGGGCTCCAGGTACCCCCGTGTCGCGAGGGTAGGGGGATCCCAGGGCGCCCAATGTCGCGACAGAGGGCAGGGGGGTGCCGGGGCACCCACATAGAACGGCACGGGGTGTCCCTGAGCAGCCAATGTCGCGACAGAGAGCGGGGCGTCCCAAGTCTCCCTCACGTGGCGACAGCGGGCAGGGCGTCCCCGGGCACCCGCGTACCGAGAGAACGGACACAGGGCAGGAGGGCTACAGGCACCCACGTGTCGTGACAGCGAGCAGGGGATGTCCCTGAGCGCCGTCACGACAGCAGGTAGGGCGGTCTGAGGGCACCCAGCTGTCGCGGCAGCGGGCACGCCGCATCCCTACGCGCCCCTCAGTCGTGACAGCGGTCCGGAGGGGCAGAGCCACCTCCCGCCCCACAGCGCTCGCACGGGTGCCGCGGGCGCCCCGCTCGCTCCGCAGCAGCCGCGCCCCGGGTCCCGCACGGTCCCCCCGGCCCGGTACGGCAGCAGCCCCGCTCGGTGCTCACCAGCCTGGTGGCGCGGTACGGCCCCGGCCCCGGCCCCGGC
>WAAE01014844.1:1837-52207 GCA_013400495.1 Nicator chloris
TGACTTGTAATTCATTTCACAAGCTGAAAACTTTTCCATGGACTGAGATCCAGGACAGTGTCTCTCAGGGGTCTGTGCAGGGGGGTCTCTGACCCCCTGCCAGGATCTCAAACCCTCCAGGGCAGTCAGAGGAATGCCCTGAACTCCGACAGGTTGTGAAGGACAGCAACCTCTTTCCAGATTTGCCAAAAGCAAAACAGAAAGCATAACAAATGTAATAATAGCAAAATCCCTGAAATAAATAAAGAGAAAAGTGGAAAATATAAAAATCCAATGTTTTTCAGTCCGCTACAGAAGTTAAAGTTCTGAATTTTATTTAATTCATAAATAACAAGTACCTCTTAATTTACAGCAGAATGCTCTTTCTTAAAATCCAAATGGTTTTGGAAACTTTTTATTTCTGTTTGTTTTATTTGGCTGACATAAAAAAAAAGAAGAATGTTTTTGGTTTTAGGAATATTCAGTGTGGAAGTTCTGGAAATGGAAGCCATATGCTGTACCAAAACTATGGTAAACAAAAGCAATTAAGAGAGAAATTTTGCTGAAATATGTACATACATGAGGAGAAGAGGAGAGAACACATACGACATGTGTACATATGGCAAAGGATTAGGCTGAGTACCTGGCTAATAATACTATCTCAAAAGTCTGCAGTGCGGCAGAATGGAAAAATAATGAAAAAGACAGACTGGAAAAAATTAACTGAAGAAAACATGATTTTTGTCCTATAAAACTTGCATTTAAAAGAACTGTGGCTCTTTCAAGGAAAATTTAAAACAAAAACAACAAACCAAAACACCAAATAAAAAGGATCGAATAAAAAGCAATGCAGTCATAGGAAACAGCTGATTTTATAGATAAAGCAGTTGTTGTCACCCTTCACAGAAGATGGGAATGCAGTTATGAATAGCAGTGCCTGCTTTAGGTTTTACATTTCTGTGATATACTCCATAGTTCTGGGATTACCACTGAGCATTGTTCTTTTCTTCTTTGTTTTGCTACCTACTCTGTGCTTCTATTCCAAGCGCCTTTTAAATCAAGTCGCTAAACTTCCTTGCACTACTAATGAACTGACAAAGGTGCTTCTGAAGGGCATAGGAGAAAGACTGAATGCACTACCTATCTTTAAATGCTTGAGCCTCATGGCAATGCTTCATCTTGGTCTGTGCTGGGAAGAGTTCTTGGTTTCCTTCTTACCCATGCTGCCTGAACAGACCAGTGCAGGTAAATTGCAGCCCAGGTGTTCGAAGGGCTGCTACCTAGACACACCATGAGCATGCTGATGCCCAGCTCTAGATGAGCAAACAGGCAATTACAAAGCCAGAAGGCAGATCACCGGATTCCATCTAATCAAATCAGTTATTGAACTCTACATTTCAGAGAATATATGTAAATATATATATAGGCACACATGTAAATGTGCACAGAGATGTGAAGGCACACATCAGCCAAGTGTGTGCTGAGAGACTGGGCTGACTTGCCAGAGCTCTAAAACCATTACACAGCTATGCAGAGCTTTGGTCTAGTCATTCTTG
Source organism: Nicator chloris (assembly GCA_013400495.1). Lineage (NCBI taxonomy): Eukaryota > Metazoa > Chordata > Aves > Passeriformes > Pycnonotidae > Nicator > Nicator chloris. Next base: position 3,373 of record WAAE01014844.1, read on the forward strand.
TGTTTTGCCTCAGACAGGATGGATCACTACTGGCACTGAAATCCCTTGTTTATCCCAGCCATGGCACCATGTCCAGGAATGTATTTGAGAACAAGAACTTTTTATATAACATATTTTTGAAAGCATAGCAATATCATTTATTTAAAAATCTAGAGAGACAATATCTTTTAGGAATAATTTAGGAATAGTACATATCTCTGGTTCCTCTTGTTCACCTGGTAGGCCTAATAAGTCCCAAACTAAAACACCAACTTCTGGAAAAATCTGGAACAAACATTAGTGTCTCAGTAAAAATTCCACATTATATGTACCTATATTCCTCTGGTTTATAAACTCCTTTCTCAGATGTATATTTTATTTAGGATTCATATCTAAATTATGAACACTTACATAGCATGATGTAAGCAATTTCAAGTATCTTTATCAGGTGTTAGTCACAGTGGGACCACACTAGAAACGTTTACAATCTGCATAAACTTCCCCTGCTCTATCTCTATGTAGGGTCTATATGTGGAAAATAGAGATCTTTTCTCTGAAGACTCTTAGAGCCTTCATCAACATATTTTCAGGCAGGACTTTCAAATACAGTGCACTGAAAAATGTTAATACCTGACGTGAAACTTCTGTGAACCACAAAACACTTACTTCAGGGTGTGTTTCAGCATCATGTTGACAGAATAGACATTTCAATCTGCATTGACAACAAATTTGGCTCTATTATCAGTAGTGAAAAAGTGTAAGAGATTAAACCTGGCAACAATTTAGCTGAATGTAATGCAGTTTGGCATTAACCTAACACAAAAATTACTTCATAAATTAAGCAACTTGAATTTCGTTCCCTTTAGGACAAGAAAAGAAAAATAATTAGGGAACACTCACTTGCAAGAACATCAATTACCATAAGCTACATGTGAAATGCTGCTGTGTTCAGATAAGGAGTTAATCTACTTTACTAAATAAATGTGTCACCCTCACATAGGTGAATTATAAAATTATGCACTTAAATTATATGTAACCAATGTATGCTGTAAGATTTACTTTCCTAAATGCCTTAGAAATTCTGTGAACAGAGTGAATTTATATTTATTGCCATTAAAATATATTGTTCAGCAGTTTAAGATTCAGTAAGTAAATGTAACACTGAACAAATCTTTCATACATTTAAAAAAAGTAGGTCAATATTTACAGCATGACCTTCATGCATATAGAAAAGATACCAGAAATTTTTCTGATATAGAATTTAATATAAACATAGGATGAAGAGAACATATCCAATCCTAGGAAAGGTAATAGCTATAGTAATTAAACACAGGATAACTTTGTTTTTAGTTACAGAACTAATGAGATGAGAGTGAGAATATGGCATAGAGGTATGAAATCCCTCTCATTTAATAAGGCATTGAATGAGATGAGGAGGAAGTAGGCGGGGGCTACCAAAAATGCACCTTTGGTAGTTTTATAATTTGAGGAGTTTGTGTCCAGATTTTCACAAAAATATGAATCTGATTCCAACGTGACCCATAGTTCTGTATCTGAGCAGGTTCACCAATATTAAAAGATCTCAGACATGGGGTTTAGGGTACTTCAAAATTTATTTTTGCATGGACAGATTAGCCTTGTAGTGCATTTCAAGTGGCTGCTGCAATATTTGAAAGCATCAGTCATGGCACTTATTGTTATAGCCTATACATAATTCAAATTTGAGTTTAAACTTAGATTGCACTTTTAATTGATATTTCTGTGCCTATGAGGGTGGTTAGATTAACAGAGAGGCTGAAATATTTTTTTTTTTCCTTCAGACATGTAAGCAAATTCTTTGACTTTTGGCACATACATTTGGAAAAATTCTTACTCTGCTTTTTCCTCTATTGATCTGTAAGGGAAAAATAGTATCTATGTCAGAAGGATGCAGTAATGGTCAGTATTTGAATGGGGCTTTGGAGACTAGTGAACTTAAAGAGCTTAAGGGAAGAGAAATCATGAGATCCTGCAGTTTGACTTGATCCTATAGCGTGATTTCCAATATATCTTACAAGATCAATGGCATTTCAGTTTCCTGGAGCCTAACACTTAATCCTCAGCTGAAGCACTATTGACATCTACTGAAAGTGTTCCTTGTGAAAAGATAGCCATCAGTCTTGATGGGAGCACTTTGGGAAACAGGTGGGACAATCCATCATTATCCTCAGTAATTTGTTCCCAAAAATAGTAATTTAAATTGATAAAAATTCAAATCTACTTAATTCAGAAAACTGATGGTTTTCTGTTATATTTTCCTGTCTCTCCAGTGCATGGCATTTATCCTGATTTCTATTGTATTTAAAATTAATGTTTGGAAAATTAATGGCTAGTTCAGGATGCCCTCTTATTGAGAGGCATGACTTTTAAGGAGAAAGGTTGAATTATCTTTGTAAGAACAGACAGGTTTTGGTTTTTTTATTCAGCAAAGAACACAGTAATCTAATTGTAGACTTTGATCTCTCTGGCACATATCACAGGTACCCAGCACTCACCACTGATAGCAGAGAGGCCTCACTTTGTACTGAACTCAAGTACTGAAAACTATTTGGGATGAACACACCAAAGATTGATGCTGAAGGACTTCCTGACTCTCAGATATTTCACTTTGCACGTGGCTACATAGAAAAATTTTCTGAACAGAGCCAATCACTATGGAGGATCCAAGGACACACTGTATTACTGCCTTGCCATCACATTCCTGTCAAGGTTACATGTATGGGAAAACTTTTATTGAATTATTTTTACATTTGCTTCCAGACTGTGGATGAAATACATGTCAGATACATTGCAGAGCTTTGTGAGTGCTCACCAGAACATTTCACATGCATTGAGGCTTCCATCAACAGAATCTTGAACAGGCAAGGAAAAAGTTAAGTATTACTTTTTAAAGGAAAGGAAAATCTATTCAAAAAATAATTTATTTTTTGATTTGAGAATGCAATATATGAGCTTTTAAAGTTCCTCAGATTTGTTTTTAGAAATCAGTTTTCCTGTAACTAGAATGAGTTATTATTCCAAATTCTACAGAGCACATTTAATGTGTGGGTGTTCAGCAAACCACTCTGCAAGGGTGGTGGTTTTTGTTTTGCTTTCTTCTATAGTTAGGTCACATTAAATAGCATGTGCCAAGCATCTTAAGAAATCAAAAAAGAAAAAACCAAATAACAACTCTCCACCTCCTTCCCTCAAGTAAGTGATTAATCTTCTAGTATTTAATACATTCTCAAAGGCATTCGGCTTCCACAAAATAAACAAACAGCACAACCAAAAAGTCACAGCTGTCCACTTTCAGTGTCAGCTGTTTGAGAGATGAAGGGCTAAATGCAGTCCATTTTGTTGTCTTGCAGCTGGGTTTCCTATGATGAAATATCCATTGATCCGTTCCATTTTATTTGCTTTAGATTAGTTTTTTTCTGATATGTCTGTAGGAAACCTCTCGTGCTATATAATTTAATCATTGTATTGGGAAAAAAACCACATACTTTGTAATTTTTTGTCCTTGATATTCTCCACATGTTTAGAGCATTGAACAGCTGGGGCCATAGAAAACATTTAGAAATCACATTCTTTTATGTAGATCAATCACTTTTGTATACATTGCACCAGGCAAAAGAAATTTGTTCATTTCCATGCCAGTGGAAGTTTGATATCTTAACAGAATCTTTCAGACATTAGTGTGGGCCACTGTTTGTTTTCCTTTGGAAAAAAAAAAGGGAACTATATGTTCAGGAATGAAGTTCTAGAATTGATTGGGGATTGAGAAATGAAATACATAAACCAGTAATCTCTTCCCCCATAATAGTATTTCTGACTTCAGACTGAGAAGCATAAATTCCCTCGTCTAATGTTATTTGGGCAGACTTAAACAAGGTCAGAAAGAGTGTAATATCCAATGTAGGCTATGCATAAATTTGTTGTGAGTTAACAAATAAGCAGTTGTTATAACGGAGGTTCGTGGAAGTTATGAAATGCCTTATAATTTTTTTCTTTCACCCTCATGGCCCCTTTTCTGGTAGAAGAACTTGTCATGAGTTCCTTTAAGTGGAGAAAAACCTTCCTCTTAGTTATATTGCAGCAATACATCATAAGAAGTCACTTCAATATGTTTATGTTGTGTTCAGTTCGGTGCAGTTGTGTTCAAGGCACCATTGTACTGAATAAGTTCCTTAAATACCTTGCCAGGGCTGACATACCAATGTCTTTTAGAGGCCATCTGGAGAGTTTAGCTACTCCTCCATTAGGCTGCGTACCTTGAAGATCACTAGTGGCACATTCCCTGATAGCTCAAAAACTTCTGATGAGGACTATATCTGAAGATGTGGCTAGTCTGGGGTCACTTAATATAGGAAATTTTGATTTCCCTCAGCTCCCTGTTTTAATAAACAAGATTATTTTGGCCAGATGCTGACAATGTGAGGGAAAAGATAAAGACAGGAGAACCAAAAGATTAATACAACCAAAATGAAGGCTGTCCTAGTTTAACAGGATTTTCATGTCAGCTGGCTTCTTCTTCATTAGCACCCAGAAGATATCCCCTTCTTTCTTAAAAGGGAGACCACCAAGCTCTGTACATAATTGGTGTATCCTAGTAAAGAGAATATGAAAAGACAGGACATGAAAGGGATACGAAAAAGTATGGTGATACAAAAATAGGTAGACACAGTGAATTTTAAGACCAACTATATTCAGAGCAACTGATATGGTAAATATACACAGAAGTTTGGGTCAGAAGTACACATGCTTTATTTACAACCTTTAGGGACATAGGATAAGAGTATTGAGTTCTGAGATGTTTTTATTGACCACATGGAAAGGCTGATGGAAACACAAACACTACAAATTCACAGTGAAGAATAAATGCTGAATAAAAACATCTAATAAGTGTTAGAAATCTGAGGCAATAAAGATTTCGTTGCAAATGAAAAATATTCTGTTTGTTGCATTTCTAGACACTATACAGACAACTGCCAGCACTGGAAATGCATAGGTTTAGTTGTCAGAATAATGGATTGTGAAAACTAGAAGTGTCAACAATCAGGGTTATTGACTCTGGATAAAGCTGTGAAAATCTTCTCACCCTCTCATCATATTCATTTCCCCTGAGTTGACCCTGCTTTATATGTGAAGTCAAAAGAAATTAATTTTCCTGATTTCTAGCTGGAACAATGTGACATAGGAATGGAGATTTCAAAGCCTGCTTTCCTTTTGCTAAAAAAATTCATTGGTGTCCTAGATTTTAGGTGAGAAGAAACCCTTCTGTCCATCTAACCTGATCTCCTGTACAACTGCAGCCTAATTGTTGCTCACATCTGCATTTTCCTTGTAAAATCTGTTAAATTAACCTGTTTGAAATATGAGTCTTGCAATGTGTTTCAGTGATGAGTGATCTTTTGGCATCGTGAAAAAGCCCCAACATACAGCCAAAACCCTGTATATACTCAGTCAGGTAAAGGAGGCAGTTTTCTTTTTGCGTGGTCTTCATGACACTTAAAGGGACTTTGAGAATGCACAGAGGTTCTTTTCCTTTGCATGGATGAAGATTTGGTGCTACTTAAGATTGAGCAAAATCTGAATGGTTGTCATGGTATCACTGGTGGTAAGTTTCTAGATTTTCTCCACAGCTGAATGCCCTCTGCACATTCAGAATATAAATGTAGGTGCCTTCAGATATTTGTCGTCCTGGGACGAATATGAATGGTTTATCAAACACTCAGAACGCGTTCAAGGAAATTGAACCCAAATTTAAGTGAAAAAAGCTTCGACAACATTTTTAACTACCCAAGTCTATGTCGACTAGTACAGACAGGAACACTCTTCACTGCTTGTGTCCCACATGGCCAAGAAAGAAAGAGCTCCAGCACAGAAGACATGTACCAATGTTAAGAAAGTACTATGCTGAAGTTGGTATGTCCTCCTATATGACTTAGAGAGCTGGAAAACCATGAGAAGTTGTTCAGCAGGGTAGTGCAAGGGAGGGCACGTTTGCCAGGTGGATAGCATGGCTGTGTGGAATCCAGACTGGAACCAGCATCTGTCCAGACTAATTGCAGCAGATGAGATCTGGCTTGTCTGCACTAGTCTGGACAAACATTTACACATTCTGCATCGCTTTTGAGACGCAATTGGTGCTCTCGTGACTGCGCAGAAGTTTTGTATGTCACACTGCACTGTGACATCAGCTGACATCAAAATTTGGGCAGAATACCTGTGGGAATACACAGGTCAGATAGTGAAGCAGACTTAATTAGCATATCTAGTTTGATAACCAAGATGCCCTGGCGAGAACAAACAGACCTTTGAAGATTACAGAAGATGGGATTACACCTGTTTACCGGGATAAGGAAATGAAATTAAACCTTCCTAAACAAGACATGTTGTAAAATGCATAAGATTGTCTGTATCATGATTAACTTTATCTTTGCAGTAGTAAACATTAACCTTCCTAGAAATGGTATATAAGCTTTGGAAAAATCTCAGTAAAACCGAATTCTGATCACCGAATCAGGGTTCCTGTCTCTCTATTCAATTGCCGATAAATACCATAATTCTCTCTCCCATTTTGTAGGCACTCCTGATTTCTTCTGCAGTTTATTGCAGTTTATGCAAATGTGAGTTTGTACTATCTCAAACCTCATGTATCTATAATCCAAATAAAAGAGAGAAAAGTGGGAATATGGGTTGATGTTTGCAGAATATGCCAAATGAACAATGATATATGAAAATGAGATACTACTTGAATGAGTGGAAAGCAGAGTTTAAGCAATCCTTGCCTTTTAAAAAAATCAATACTGAGGGTAGAAATGTTTATGGTTTCAAGAAATAAAAATACTTTCATTGACCTCAAGATTAAATGTGAAAGCGTGTCTTGCTTGACACCAAATCATAAAGCTCTTGCTGATCCCAGACTATTGATGAGAATATTTATTTTTCTCAGCCCCATAAAAACTAGCAAAATATTGCAGGGAGCACATGTGAGCTGCTGTAAAAGAAGAGTGAATGACATCAAGGTCTTTGCAATTTCTAATCACTATAATTCTATGATTTGATTTAAGATGGGTTGCCATATAAATACCAAGCAGCTTAGTATATTTTTCCATTTCTAGACATCATGAAAAACATTTATTTTAATACCTATATAAGCACTGATTTTTACAGATGTCTTATAAGTTGTATAATACATACAGTAGCTGCAAATTAGCATACTGTGCATACGTTGCTTTGTGTGCTTTCTGGAAGGGGTCCAAGGATGACTGACTAACACATGGGATGCTTCCTCTTCACAACTTTAATGCGAAGTCAACACCTGCAGTGATGTAAGCCCATGACTCACCTGCCTGAATGGAGGTCTCTTTAGGATCAACTGTTGTGTGCAGAATACATCTGCAACATCCAAATAAATGAGCCCTTCTAAAGTAAGTCAGCACTACCCCTATTTAGAATGCAAGGCCCTTGTGAAGGCTGAGGTGAAGCAGCTGGCTAGCAGCTTTTGTGAGTCATTTTAAAAAGCCACTCTCACAGCTGGAGAGAAAATAGCCCTGGCAGCACTGGCAATCCATTATGAAATGCAAAAAGTCCTTCTCTGGGCGGAAGGAAAACTTCACCCAGCTGTCAAGTGTTTGAAACGTTGAGGGGAAAGTGCGCGCACACACGCACATGGCCCTGCTTGCAATGCAAGGCATACAGGAGCCATGTTACATAAAATTAAATCTCCCCGAGAATGAAAAATCAGCAGGGGCATGAGCTCGCTTTTTAGAAATGAACAAAGGTCTTGATGAATGGACATATCAAGCACTTTCAATAACCCAGGAAAGACTGATCTGCAAGTGTTTTTTTCTGATTTAAATTCTCCTTTTCAGCATACCTGCATCAAAAAGACACTTGACCTCTGTTTACATTTTGTCCAGCCGTATTGATCTGAAAATTTCATATTGCAGAGAAAGGAAAATTTGAGTGGAAGAATAATCAATCCCTAATCTCATTTTTTTCCATTTGGCAAATGTGAAATGTAGTTAGTGAATGGCTTCTAAATGTAAATCAATTTAAACCAAAAGTTGCTGATGCTGTATATTTGCAGCATAATAAAAGACTAGTTTAGAAGAGTCCTGAGAATGAAGCAACCATTAATTCAAGTAGAAAGATGTGGAGAAAGATGTCTTGCGTAGCTGTGAAGCCTGAAGGGATTCCATGGGAATGTAATTTGCAGACCAATGAGAAAGGGGACCTTTAGAAGTGAGGTGCGAACACAGGTTTTCAGGGCTTCTTTCTGGAGTTCACCTTATTTACTGCCACACAAAAGGCAGCCTGGGGAGTATTTTCATGGATCAGTAGTGACATCTAGTGTCAACTCAGACTGATCCTGCCCAGCTGTCCCACTGGGAAGCCGAAATAACCTGCCTCTGACAGCAGTCCTGAATATGGCCCCATCCTATGATTAGACAGCAACACCACATCACTTCACTTATGCACACCAGTGATGCCAAATGTAGGCCCAACTCAAAACTTGAGGTCTCAAAACTTGAAAAAATTCTTTGGAGTTTTTAAGAAACAATTTTTGAATTTCTTGTGTCTTTCTGTTTGACAAGTATTAGCACATAGAGGCAGCCAAGGACTCTCCATTTTAATTTAGGGTGCAAGTTATTCATAACCAAATGGTACCTATTGGATAGCATGTGGCCAGAGACAATTATCGAATTACTGTGTTTAAATGGGAACTAATGAGCAGAACAATAGCTTTATTATCTGTATAACTGGAAGGGCTGTATGATTGTTTCTGAAAAAAATATTAATTTCAGGTTTTTACTACACCAAAAGAGTGATAAGCAGCAGAAGATATAGAGAAGAATTTCTCTCAAGACCAAGCACTGAGAAACTGATCTTGTGCTGAAAGATATAGAGACCAATCTGTTTCCTTTAATAAAGGGAGAGAAAAAGTCCAAGTGTACACAACTTATACATATATACAATATAATAGCATATACATATATACAATATAATAACAAAGAGTTCTTTAAACTGCTAGACCGAAATATACAAAGATCTAGTGACTGGCAACTACAAAGAAAAAAAATGGAGTTGAAATGAAGCAGAACTTTTTTACTCATAAAAAAAATCAACACTTAAAGAATTAATGAAGGCCTGTGGGAGTTTCAATTTCTGGGGCATTTTAATTCAGAATAGGATGTTTTCTAAGAGAAAAGATTCCTTCAAATGAAAGAGCAACCATGAGAACAGTCAGCTACTGGGGCAGACTGTGTCCATTCTTGGAGATTTTCAAGCCCTGTGGAACTTTGCTTGATCTCATAGATTGCTTTGCTTTGAAAATCTCTTTAGGAGTCTTCCAACCTGATTTATTCTTCAATGCTATGATCTTATGATGTAAATTAAGGAAGTCTGGGATTCTGTGGCAAGTCATTGTAAATAACTTTAAGATTATAACCTCTGCAGTCCATAAAATGATCAAGGAAGGAAATACTGCTCCACAAAAATTACTTATCAACATTTTCCAAATGCATGTTTTTAATTTAATTTTTGTTTTTTAATAAAAAAAAGACATGAGAATACTGTAATTTCTTAATGCATATTCAAAATCAAAGAGAACACATCAAGATAAAGATTACCAATGCAGTCACAGAATTACAGGATGGTTGATCTTGGAAGGGACCTCCGTGAGGTTGGAAGGGACCAGAAGTCACCTGTTTCAACGCTTCTGCTCAAGGAGGGCCAGCTAGGGCCAGCTGCCCACATCTGTGTCCAGAAAACTCTTGACTATGTCTGGGGATGGAGCCTCCACCACCTCTTTGGACAACCTGTACTGGTGCTCAGTCACCAACACAGTAACAAAATGTTGGCTGATGTCAAGCCCCTAATATTTCTGGAAAAGGTTTCCAGAATTAGCAGCTCCATCACCTTCCCAGGGATTGAGGTGAGGTTGACCAGCCTGTTGTTCTCTGGGTCCTTCCTACCCTTTTTAAGACAGGAGTGACATTACCTTGTGTTTTTATTCAAGTGCAGGGGAAGAAGACATTTCCATAGGTGTTACAGCAGGAGGGCTAAAAGCCCCTCCTACTGCAGCAAAAAACAGCAAAAAATGAGTCACCAGAGACAAGAAAAAACAACAAATTAAAGGGTCAATTTAAAATTCATCAAAAAGAAAGGAAAATTGTATGAAGTGATGGGGAAATAAGTATAACATCTCAGAAAGGCTCCACAGGCATATTCAGTCCAATCAAATACCTTGTCTGTGTTGCTGGAACTTGAGATAGATGGCAGTATGCTGTAGGTTGCAGTGGAATAGCAGGTCTTCTAACAGGACATTTTTAAGTGAGGTTTTGGTGGTGGGATATCCAAAATGTAGTCCAAGAAGGACTAAATAAAAGCAAATTAACCTTTTTTTGTAGGATGCTGGACTGAGGAAAAGCTGTGGTATAAATCTGTATTAACATATGAGCTGTAGCCTTAGCATCAGAGAGCAAGTTATCTGAGTTATGTTCTGTGGATCAAATGTGACAGAACTGTATTCTGAGGCACAGGGAAGAAGAGGAAATAGAAAAAGAGTAAGATGAGCACCATTTTTTGATTGTTTTGTTCTTCACACAGTCCAGTTGCCCAAAAATACTTTTACCTTTTCAATATCAGTGACTGCAGTTATATATATATGTGAACAAAAATAGGACAATTAGAAGTGAGTAAATATTAAAAATGTAGCTATTTGAGGCATATATATGTATATGTACATATACACTCATGCAGTTTATTGTATGCTACCATTATATTAAATATTAAATATTTACTTTTTTTGTGGTTTTTATTTTTTTTTAAGGAAAGAGTCTCTCTTCACTGCAGATACCATCCCAAGGTACAAGGAAGAGGTTTGCCCTTTCAGGCTGGAAGAAGCCATACACAGCTACACCCCATTCATTCATTCCCCTTGAACAGGTAAGGAAAATAATACTCTGCCAACCTTGACCAGCAGTGGATAATGTAATTCCTTATGGCAAAGGAGATCCAGTCAGTGTCTGCTCGTGATCATTGCTGTCCATAAATGTCAACCACCTGTTTTAAGGTCTCTCATACTTCTGCTGTGTAATATAAAGACTGATTTTTCATCTATGCCTGGTCCCAGCAGAGCACATCTACCTTCATTATGATGCAAACCAACAGAGACACTACTTTGCAGTGCATCGCCCGTACAAACAAGCTAACCAGTGGAGAGTACATGATCAAAGAACACAAAAAAGCAGTTTAAGAGCAGCTCCATTTATTATTTTTTGATAGCAGATGTGTTAAAAATTTAATGAACAGAATAATGGCTCTACCTTTTTCATAATAAAAACCAGACCCCCCTGAGCCTTACCTCACAAAGTCCTGAACAAATGGAGTAAATATTAGGCAATATCTTCAACTATATTTGTCTGGCACCCTTACAAAGTCTTCAACAATGTTATTATAAGAGTTAAATACACAAGAGCATTTATGTCTATGATTTCACTTTTACTTAAAGTGAAAAAGTTGTACTTATGTACAACTTTGATAGTGCCCAACAGCTGCAAAATCATCCTAGTAAATCATTGTGCTTCTTTCCTTTCATCCTCTCCTTTGCATTTTCATTCTAAAACTACATCATTCTGTCAGTCTGTTCTTTTGTACTTTCTTTTCTTCTTGTTCCATTTAATTCAATAGATTATCACTACATACCATTTTTGCTCCTGCTTAGTTTGATTAAGCAGATAGCAGATGTTTCAGAAGACAAGAAAATTGACAGTTCTATCAAGTAATTCCTTTGGTTGTATTACTTGTAGGCTGACCGATAGTATGAAGCCAAAAGGAAGATATTTCTAAACTCAGTTATGGTAAAAACATATTTTTTTTAATGGTAGATGTTTTTGTTACTGAACTGCTACTTCCAAATCCAGATAACCTCTTCAGTGCCATCTGTCAGAGAGTTTTGCAGGCTCTACAAATTCTGTGAGAAAAGGTTATTTCTTACTCTCTTCCTTTCTTATGCTACCTGTGAAAGTGACACAATTTTGCCTGCTATTTCAAAATGAGACAAAGCAAAAAATCCTAATTACATCATTTCTATATCCTTAATTATTTTTTTGCTTTGTAATGAGATCAGCTATTCGTCTTCTGAAAGATAAACACTGTCAATATAATCATTCAAAACATCTTGTGGATGGATAAAAACATAGAAATACTATATTTTCTCTTTTTTTTCCTCTCTGTCAAGAAACACGTTTAAGTTCATTGCCTTTCTCCTCATGCCACCAATACACTTGCACTGACAGAAAATATACTGCAAAACAATGAATTACGTTCTCAAGAGTATTCTGTTGACAGAAGTCATTTTTGTCCCTCTAAATACCATCATGAAACTGACGAAACAAATATTTTCCTTATCACAGAATAATGGAACTGTTTATGTTGGAAAAGACTTCTAGGATCATCAAGTTCAACCATTAACACAGAACTGCCAAGTCCAGGATGAAACCATGTCCCTCAGAAGCATATCTACATAATTTTCAAATACCTCCAGGGTGGTGACTCAACTGCTTCTCTGGGAAGATTGTTCCAGGGCTTGATGACGTTTTCTGTGAAAAATTTTTTTCCTAATATCCAATCTAAAGCTCCTCTTGCACAAGTTAAGGCTTCTTCTTAGAAGTCTTGGTCTGTCACTTGTTACCTGGGAAAAGAGACTTAACCCCAGCTTTTTCCAACCTTCTTCTGGGTACTTGTAGAGTGCAATTGAAGGCCCCAGAGAAACTTAGCCCATCAACATAAAGGCTTGGTTGATTTCTGTGATTAAAAAAAAAGAGAAACAAATATACAACTACAAATTCCAAGGCAGAAACACTTCTAAAAAACTGGTTGCACAAGTATAACTTTACTTTCTGAGAATAATTTCATCCTGTGAAGAGGTGCTAGACCAAAATAGCTTTGTCGACCCTTGATGACAGCTGATGTCATGACAGATATTGGTGATGTGATGTACCTAAGTTGTATCTCTGTGTATAGAAAACTAACACTGCAGTAGAGTCGTTGTGGACAGTGCTACTCTGCTGGAAGAAAATAGGCCTGAAGTGTAAATCAGCTAAAAGGATGTGAAATCAGGATTGCCTGTCTACCAAGTCAACATCAGCCTGAAGATATGTTAGGACAGGAAAAATATCCTCTTGCTGTCTTCTGTAAATCTGAGCTGTAATTGTTTGACTGCTCCAGCCACCATTTACTGTGTTTTTATAATACCAACTATACCAGTGGGCTGTTGTTTGTAAAGGAATAGTTAAAACACGAGTAGTAGTCACTTTATAGAAGATGGAAATGAGTGTGACAAACATGAGGCAAAGAATTTTTTTCTTATTTCACTCAAAACTGACAGATAGAAGCTTTTTATGTCAAGACAGGTACCATCTGGGCAGGGTTGGATGCTCCAAGGCAAAGAACATAATTTTAAATCCCAAGAAGTCCCAATAGTTACTGGTTTTTGTTATTTTAAGTGCAGATTGTTGTTGGGTTATATTCAGGTGGGTTCTTTCATGGACATACCAGCACTAGAAGACATGCTCATGGACATGCTGGGCCTGGGAGTCCCACCACAGCGTGAGGGTGAGCAGGATCACCTGACCAGCACTGTCTCCTGTGAACAATGGAGAAGGACAACTTCATCTCACCTTGTTTCTTTTTCAGGCAGCTTTTGGACCCAGCTGAATGCCCCAGTGAGTGCCAGGACACAGGATGCACCTATGGCTCCCCAGGGCCAGAGCAACAGCAGCATCAGTGACGTGTGTCCCCAGCCCTGGGCATTGGGACACGGACAGGATGAGGCTCAATGAGGCCAGGATAGACCAGGCAGAACTGCCTCAGGGCCCTGAAACAGGAACCACCTGAAGGAGCAAGAGTGCCATCCTTTGTCCTCAGACAAGCTCAGGGAACAGGTCTAGTGAAGCTCATGTGGCTGTGCTGGTTTGTAGGGGAGCAAAGTTTCAGCAGTATCTGCAGAAGATAATATAGCTGTGCAGGTTGCTGCTGATCTCACTCCGTTTTTCTTTCTTACATTTTGTTGTATTTTATTTTATTTTATTTTATTTTATTTTATTTTATTTTATTTTATTTTATTTTATTTTATTTATTTTACTTTTATTTTAATTTTACTCCTATTTCAACAAGAACAAATATGTGAGACCCAATACTCATCATGCCCCTGAACATACTTGAAGTCATTAGCAACTTGGGGTCAGAGGACTTGTCAGGAGTCTGCAAGATTGAGCCATGGTAGGGAAAGGTCTCAGAAAATAGCAGCACAGGACTAGATAGTTATTTAGTTTCTTCTTAAAAGTTATATGATTGTTTTAATAGTTTCTTTCTCTTTGGTATGTTTCCTCTGACTGGAGGTCTAGATGGGGAAAACGCAGAAGAAAAGAAAGAAGGTGAAAATAAAGTCTACTTCCAAGATTGGAAGGAAAAGATTGAAATAGGCACTGGGAAAGAGACTGGAAAAACTCATAAGTAAAACTCTTTTTGAAATAGTAGAGCTGCTTTGTCTGAAAAGATTGGTATAGAGAATGGAAATAGAATCAAAATTAAAGGCTTTGTAGATGTACTATTATTACATATATTTAGCTGCAAGACTTCAGAAATTAAATAGCCCAAAGAAAATATGTTGGTAGAGTATTTCATACAGTTTAACAGCAACAGAAAGAATCTCAATGATTCAAAAAGCTTATATAACTGTTTTGTTTTATTCATTTACATAAATCACATTTACCGTAGGTGTTTTATTCAAAATAAAGTTTTGGGAAAATAAATTGAACAGATGAACCTAGGCAAACCTGGTGATTTTTTCATGAGTAGTGTTTGATGATAAAAGCATAAAAGCATAATGTGGTATCATTTCACCAAGGCACAATATGGATCATCCATATGGAGCAGAAGTTGATAACACTGCAAAGAAGCAAAAATAAACAGAACAGATGTACTTGTAAAATCAAGTCTGCACCCACCCTGAGTACCTGTTTCTTTGTGTAGAAACTTCTTCTGCAAGTTTGTCCCACAGAGATGCTGGAACAGGAAATCACTCACGGATGCTGCACTGCACACTTGGCTTTATGGTCTGACCATTGTGGAGAGCTCTCACAGCCCCACTGTGGGCAGCTTAGATCCTCATGGTGCTAAGCAAGAGGACAAGGGAATACATTTTATTTTCTATCATTCCTCTGCAGCCTTCTTGAGAAAGTACAACCTGTATCAGATTCAAACCTCCTTAGAGCTGAGGTACTGCATTGGTTGAGTAGACATACATCTCTCAAAATGCACTGTGTGGTGTGGAGTCATGAGGAGACTCCTGGGGTACAAGAAGCTCTGCTGCTTAGATTTGGTCTGGTTCTTTGGAAATACTGTAAGTTTTCAAACCTTTGCTTTTTATATCCTAAAGAAAACAAAGCAGTTTCCATTCACTTATGGAACGTTCACCTGTGTTTTCATCTCAGCAAATAAAACAGCAATTACTTGTACAACATAACTCCAGCCCTCTCATCACAGTGTGTCTCCCGTGCACCTAAGCAGGAAAAGCAGTCCTGTTGAGCTCTCCATGTGCTGAGTAAGGATAACCAAAGCACCTGGGCTAGACTCTGTTTTGGCCTGCTTGGGTCTTATTATGAATCAATATTGGCTTTGTGGTTATGGAGGGCCAATCACTAATACCTCCTAGCTGACACTGAGGTTTATTCCTTCACTATTTATCAGCTGCATTACCAACGGCTGTTTGCTCTTCTATATTGCTTAATAAAGAGTCGAAAATATCTCCTTCCATTCTTCATCTTACAAACCCCTCTTGCTGCTCCTTTAAAAGTTAATGTATTTATAAGCATGCTGTGCCATTAAAGCATACACCACAGTACTTGAAATAAAGTGACTGCAAGCTCTGTTGTATGTTTATAAATGCATCAGAAAGTACTTAAAATTATATGAAAAGCTCTCAGTTGTTGTTTTCCTCTTTTTTAAAGCCCATCTCCCTTATTCCATCAGTAAATCCAGACAGATGTGAATCAGCAGCCCAGCAATTTGGTGGAATGAGAACTTATGAACCAGAATTTTAAAAAGTGGGCACACAGGAATAGGTTCTTCATGAACTAGCAAGGCAGACCATGTGGTCAACATCTGGGAGGTACCATACATGTACTCTGATTTAATAAAGTAGTCACCCATCTGCTGCTTTCTCAGAGTGAGGAGAATAAATAGCATGCCACATCCCACACACTCCAGCTGTCCCCAGCATCCAGTGCTCTGCAGTTCTTCTAAAAATAAAAAAGAAACTTTACTGTATTTCAACAAAGATTGCTAGTCAAAAAAGAGAGGGAGGCAGTGTGCAGTAAAGAGAGTTAAGAGCAAGTGCCTGTAAGCACTTCAAAGTGAAGAGACAGTTGTCTTTTGTTTACAAGCTCAATATGAGGGAACACAAGCTCAATATGAGGGAGCTGCTGCAGCAAAGAAAGCCAACAGAACTCTGGGTTACATCAGTAAGGGCATCTCCAGCAGAGATAAAGTTGTTATCTCACTCTACTCAGTGATTGTCAGACCACACCTGGAACACTGTGCTCAGCTTTGGTCCTTGCTATTAAAAAATTTCTGGATGGGCTGGAGAGGGTCCAGAGTAGGGTCACAAAGATGATCAAAGGAATGGGAAGGAAGACATATGAGGAAAGGCTGAGGAAACTGGATTTGTCCAGCTTTCAGAAAAGAAGGCCTAGGGGAGACTTTACCATTGTGTTCCAGTATTTAAAGGATGGTTGCAAAGAGGATGGAGATTCCATTTTTCCAACAAGTCACAAGGAAAAGACAAAGGATAATGAATACAAGTTACTTCTGAGGATATTATAACAGGGCACAAGAGAAATATTTTTCATAATGTAAACAATCAGTCATTGCAATAATCTTCCCAGGGAAGTTGTGGATTCCCCAAAATGAAACAATTTTAAGATTCAGCTAGAGAGGGTGCTGGACAATCTTGGCTAGACCATGCTTTTGCCTAGAAATATTGGACCAGATGGTCGCTTCCAATCTGGTATTGTGTGATTTTATGATTGGTTGAAGATTACTTTCTTTTCAAGCACTGTCATATAGCTGGCTGACATATACATCACAAGCCATTCTGTCTTTTCCAGAAAGTATTCTAGTTATTTCTCCTATATTCTGCTGCTACTGTGTTGATATCCAGTGGTATCACTATAAATTTATCACTGAGTCCACGATTAATTGATTGCAACTCAGGAATGAACACTTTGCAGCTTTACTCACCACAAATCTCATAGCATGAATCAGTGAAACAGTACCCCTAACTGTGCTGTAGTAGTGTGGGCAAGTTATTGCAGAACTTTAGAGGTGAACCCTTCTTTCCCTGAGAGAGGAGAAAGGTCTAAGGCAGTAGGTCCTTTTGTGTTTCCACAGGGGAAAATTACAGGCAGGTCATTAGAAAGAATACAGACTGGGGAGTTCAATAAAAGTATTACATATAGTAGACAAATAACCATTTTCCACTCCAACTTGGGTGGGTGAAGACTTAATTTATTTCTTTTTACTCAACCTTAAGATCCTTCAAAGTCTAGAATATAGCAGAAAGTATTCTGTCTGGAGCAAGTCAGAAGATTTCTGTAGATAAAACATTTTATGCAATCTAGTTCTAAATCATTTACTGATTTAACTGATTTATACCAGAGAAACAATAAATGATAACAAGCATATTTCTAAAAAAGACTTTGGATCTGCACTGTTTTCAGAAAAAATACTGTAAAGCTGACAATACCATCTTCCTGGTGCAACACAATACCTTGGTGAGTGTAGCAGGACCTCTTGCTTTTCAAGGACTACCCACCCTGCAGTCAAGCATATAGCCACAGCCCACAGAAATATCCACATACTTACTTCAGTTTGCTTAGCTCAGAGGTGAAAAGCCTAAAAACCAGCACAGGTTCAGTCCCAGAGTCCCCATCTCTGATAGCCTTATGCTGCCAGATCTGAAGATTGTTCTGTTCTGCTTTCAGTACTACTGGTGTCAGGGGGAGTTTAAATGAAATATACATTCTTTGAATTTTCTGGTAATGGTGTAGATGTAACCAGAGTAATTTCTTTATTTTCTCCTTTACTGGAATGTGCTCTTAGATATTAAGATGAAAACTTATTTCTATACCTTTTTTGGCTTTTTCAATTTGAATCATACAAAGTGCACAATAGTGCTAGCCTACTGTAGCATACTACTGTACCAGTTTAGACCTGAAAACAACCTAATCATGACAGCATGGTGCTGTCTGGAACTGGTGGGCATCTCTGATGCCTCACTAAATACATCTTAACTGAGTCTGGACCCACATTGTGCAAAAACTTTGGGGCTACATGGAGAGAAAAAATTAAAAATGTCACATGATGCAGGAGGGGGAAGGTACACAAAACCACTATTCAGTGATCACAAGGATGTCTAAACTGTGTCATTCCTTCAGAGGCTTAGTACCAAAATTTCTCCAGCAAGTTTTTCTGTAATTATCCACTTCTCAATTTTTATATTTTATCCAACAATATGTGTATTACACATTACATCATTATTAACACAGACTAGTTTTCCAGGAAGTTAGCATCTAGCCCAGTTTTGTCATCTAACTGCATGCCTCATCAGTTCATCTGCTCTAAAAAGTTCCTGAGAGATGGCAAGGGTGTCACTAGCTCACACCACTGCAGTGCAGACTCCAACACATTCAGAATGAAGAGAACTCAGACATGATGGCTTATTATTTCCTAGATAAATACTTTAGCTGCTACCCTATGCATAAGTAGGTAACGTCTCTGAATAATGGTATCACGTGAAGCTGATAATAATCCTGTATGTTCCCTTTGCAGCTTTACTAGAGATGGAGTTCAGACTCCTGGTTGGTTTTATCTACATTCCCATGAAACATTGCTTGGATATTTTTCCTTTATTTCTTAGAAGGGATGCTTTGGTGAAATGTAAGCAATTTAACTTAAACATAACAGGAAAACTCAAGCTAAAGACAAGTGTATGTATTAAATTCAGTGTAAATGCAAAAAGTAGATGTCCTGGAATGCTACATGGACTTAAATGAGAACCTAAATCTAAAGAAGGTAGAATTCTAGAAATCTGTCCCCCAACTCACACTCTAAAATTATGATGGTGCAATGGAAAATAGGTATTTTCCAAGACAACATCTAATTCCATTAAAGCATTTTACTCTAGTAGAAGCAAAACAACTAAACTTCTGACAGATGTTTAGAGGATTCTCAGCCTTGTACAAACAAGTTATTATTGGCATTTGTCAAAATGTACTCATATGCCACCCTTGAAGTGTGAACAACCTTGCTAGAATTAACAATGCATTACTCTGAAGCATAAATATGAGGGTGCTTAAGAGGTCCAACTTATTAAAAGTCTTATTCACCTTTGAGTCTTTCTTAACCAGTCATTTATTGTTTTCTGCAGTTCTATTTAACATCAGACATATAAAAAGTATCATCTGAACTTTGCACATTCCCTGTCTTCAAGGATTTCTTCTTGCAGCAAAGATATTTGCCATCTGGTGAACCTCCACACTCACAAAATTATAATTAAATTGCCCCTGGTCCCTTGCATTCTGTTTGTCAGAATGTTCTCTGAAACAGTCATGGAGTGTGTTGTAAAGTTGGATTTTATTAAAGCAATTGGTTTGTGTAAGTTTTTTTTGTTTTCTACACTTCCACTAGAGAAATGGCACTATGAACAACATTTTAGCTTGTTTTTAAGTTCAGAAGACCTAAATTTGTATAAAATTCTTTTGCAGTTATTCCATTAATTCAGGTTCTATTAATCTTATTGCTAATTCTCTATCTTGAACCTTAGCCCTGCACAAACTCTTTGCAGAGATCCATAGAAGCTGAAAGTAGGACATTTTTGAAAGTAATTTTCTACCTTGAGAAAACCTGAAACCTCTTGGTGAATTATCAGTACATAATTTTTTATGGCCCTGAAGTGTAAAATAGATTATGTAATGGTACCTGATGTAGAAACCTCAGTCCTGGATATGAATGCTGAATGAAGAGTTCATAGCAAATGATTTATTCAATGGTAAGGCACTCTGTCTCTGCTCAGACAATACAAAAGAGTAGAGAAGTATTGATTTTCCATTGTCTTTTTTTACTTTGGAGACTGATTCTGATCAGCATGAGATAACTATTTTTACTTAATGTTTGAAATCTGACTCATGCTGGCTTTATCAGAAAAATCATAGTGTGTTGTTTCTCTCCTCCCTGAATGAATGCTGCTCTTATAACCTAGAGGGCATCATAATGAAACCATTTTTCTTTCTTCCAGGCAAGTGAATATAAGAGCTAAGATATTTTAGACTAATTCTATGTGTTTTCCTTTTGAATGCAGAGCACTCTTGATGTGAGAATGAGGTGCCTATTGTTCTGAACCATACTGAACTCCTGCATCATTGATAGGTCTAGGGAGGCAAAACAGAGAAAAGAAAGTTCATCCCTATCACTTTTCTCACATTACCTCAAAATAATTCTGCCTGCGTAGTCTTGGTTGTAGTCTTTGTGATTACACCTTGCTTAACTGCACCTGTGTCACAGCTATGATTAGAAGGAATGAGAAGTTAATTCTTTTGATTTGATTAAGTATCACTTTCTATAAAATGGAATAATTGTCTTTAGGGATCACTCCTGCAGACAGAGAAGTCGTTTCAGCAGCAAATGGAGAGATTTTCCTGACAGGCAGACATCTGTGCCCCAGGTTTTGCAAGGGACTAGCCCTAACATCAACATTAGTATAGTTTCCTCATTGCAACCCAAAAGATAATCTTAGGTGAAAACCCCACAAATAAAATAGTCAATTTTCAGACCTTGGTTGTGCCCATCACACAAAAGGATATGATATATTTCATCTGTATGCCAGAATTCCTACTGAGTGCATGAATGGGCATGTTCTCCTTGCTGAGAACACAGTGTGGCCTTTGCCAAGGTCATATTCCTGGTTCTGTGCTAAAACAGCTTTTCCTCCTGTTTCCACTTCCAGGCCCAGACTACATCCTTGGGACCAACATTCTCTGCATTTTTTGTTATCACGTTGTTTGTTGTCACTTCTTTCCCATGGAGTAACTTCTGGTAAATGCAATCAGCACTGTCATCCTGTGTCTCCTGCTCCTCACCCTGCTCTGAATAGACTATCAGCTTGACCCTCTCACTCTGCTTTCTCCAAATAGCATCTTTTACTGTCTATAATAAAAATGCTTTAACCAACCCATGGCTAGGCTTCCATGGAGTTGAACCCTTGGACGTTTGTCAAGATTCGTGGTTTACATCATGTAACCATTAACATTTATTAGTAATATTAAAGGATTTTCTGGGGACTCTGCAGCATAGACTTTGCCGCCTAAAGGCCCTCAGATGCTGTGAAGAACAGATTGTCAAAACCTTTTTCTGCTCTGCAGAATGGGCAAGAGCACAAGGAGCTGCACACTCATAGCTGCAATTATTTCCCCTATTTCAAGGAAGACAAAAGAAGTACAGAATTATGTATACACAGGACTTTTCCTCTTGTTCTAAGAAATGCACAAACAAAAGCTGTCCTTGTTGTATTTTTCTCACTGCCATTAATGCACCTACCACACTAATACTGGTTCAGTTGCTAGGAATTAGCAATACACTTCAGGCACATTTCAAAATCTAGGAAAAAAAGATCTTCTCATACACTGAATAAACAACTTTTGCATGAATATCATACACTTCAGTTGCCTCAGTACAGTAGAGGTTTATTGACTTACTGCAAGCTACATTTGAATGATTGCTTCATATATTATGATATGCAACATTACATCCTGTTTCTTTTCTATTTCTATAGCCCAAAGACTTATTGGAATCGGTGTGTCTCAGACTCATAAAAAATACATGACTTTAAAAAAAGATTATTATATAAAAATCCACCAACCTTGAGAAACTGCAGAGGTGGGGGATTTTTGTGCTGGAATTCATTTCAGTTTGCTAACATTATCCCTATGTATCTTCAGTTTGAAAGTACAATCTGGCAATTTATTATAAAGAGCCATGAAACAGCTTTCCAGAAAGGAATTAAAAAAACCCTATAAATTAAAAACTCTGAGAAATCTGGATGCCTGATTGCAAGTGAGAGTAATATACTTCAGAACTGGTGGAGAAAGAATTCAAATAATAATCTCTAGTATATAAGGACTCTGCTATTTAGTCAGTAAAAGATGGGCAATCTTCTCCCCAGAGCTTTGCAATATGAACAGAAAATAACCAAAGTAAAATGTTTTACATGATGCTCTTATGTGTGATTATTTAGTGATCCAGAGAGGCGGATGAGAAGCAGCACTCCAAAAGGGAAATATTGTCACTAAGACACAACTGTCATACTACTGAGATGGATGTTTCTTCCCAGCAGCTGAGTGGTAGGGTACTGAAAAATTGGAGGCCAGAGGAAGGGCTCAGGCCAGAGCAATAATCAGAAGCAGTAGAAAGGCAAAACACCATTGCATTACAAAGTGAGATCCCCCATCCCAAAGCATTCATATTTGACATTTTAACCTAAAGTTTTACAGCCAGGAAAAAAAAAAAGTACTTTTACAAATATATATAAGTCCATCTATTGAGTGCAGGTATTGGATTTAGAAGCCAATAAAAATCTGAAATAGCTACCTGAGAATCAGCATTCCAAAATACAATCTCTGCACTAAACTAAAATATTCCATAGGTTTTGTTTTAAGTGCAAAACTTTCATTTTGTTAAGAACTGTACAGCTCTGTAAGAAAGTGATCTCTAAGCTCATATTCTTTATCAAAACCTGTTCTGAACTGGTTCTAGTGAAGTGTCAAAGCTGGGTCCATATAATTAGATTTTGTAGAGGAGGTTGAAGATGTCAAATTAAGAAATTGATCACTGCCTAATTTCTTGCATTTAAGCTTTTTCCAGAGCTTCTATAAATCTTTGAAGGAAGTATGGATCGTATTTAATCTTGTATTACTCTTAACTAGTAGACATATCAAGGCAAAGTTCTGGTACAGCTGTGGCTTATCATGCCTCCAGCAGCCTTGCTCCCTCTTTATGTTACTGACCCATTCTGTTGGGTCAGCATTTTATGAAAATCACTCTCTAAACTCAAGTTATGCCAAATTAACACCGTTGAATTAAACAGTGTACAAAATAGACCTTTTCTAGAACAGTGTGATTGAATGGATGTGAGTTCAGGTGCACACACAATAACCCTCAAAAGAACCTTATGAGCCAAAACAGATATGAGCCAAAAGATATGAGACCATATCCCATAATGCCAGTTGTCTGGAGTAGACACACTCAAAGTGCATCCTGTTGAAACTGGGCTACTGTGCAATGAAGTCACCTGCTCTGAGAACAAACTTTAAGAGCCTTAACTTTGGACTTGTGATCCACACAGTGGGCAGGGTCACAGGTACCTCTAGTTATTTGTTTTTATGTCTGCCCCATGTTTAAAGTTATCTATTTTCAAGATAAGAGACCAGAACACAGACTGGAAGTGCAAGGAGGTGCTTCTGTTTTAATTGTCTGTTCCTTATCCATCAAAATGAGAAATTATAATCTGAACATGTTGAAATTGTAGAAGGAGGATAGGTGCCTAGATGCTTAGACATGGACAGTAGTAAAACTGTAGGGGCCTTTATTAGTGTTGTAATATTAAAATGTTGTTAGCTTTTGGACATATAGGAAATTTGGTAAACTGTGTGAGTTACTCTATTTGATTGAAAGGCAATATTCAAAAAGGCAGGTGAGTACATGAGAGACTTCACTCACACTACTCAAAATGTCAGTATTTTAACAACATTTTTAATTCAACTGAGAAAATGAATGAAAATCAAGGAGTCATTTCTCATTAAAAATGTATTAAAAAGCTATCAAAAAAGTTTAGTAACAGGTTGTCATGGTTTAATCTCAGCAGGAAATTAAGCCCCATGCAGCCACTCAGTCACTCCCCAGCAGTGGGATCAGGAAGAGAATGAGAAGGGTAAAGGCAGAAAACCTGTGAGTTGAGATAAAGGCATTTGGGAAAGCAAAAGTCACACACAGAGGCAAAGCAAAACAAGGGATGAAATCAGTGCTTCCAAAGGTCAGGCAGGTGTTCAGCTATCTCCAGGAGACAGAGGCCCCATCACGTTACAGTGACTTGGGACAGCAAACACCTTCCCTCTGAATGTCCTCCCTTTCCTCCTTCTTACTTCCATTTTATCTGGTATGGAATATCCTGTGACCACTTTGGGTCCCCTGTCCCAGCTGTGTCTCCTCCCAATGTCCCACACACTCCCAACTTCCTCACCAGCATGGAGTACAAAAGCAGAAAAGGCCTTGTCTCTGTACAAAACAGGAATAACAAAACATCACAATATTATGAACCCTGTGTTCAGCACAAATATAAAACACAGGCCCATACCAGCCACTGTGAAGACAATTCTACCCCCTTCAAATCCAGACCACAGGTGTTTCATAGTTGGTTTCTTATATTACTCAAGACCCAAATGCTTCCCCAAAACTGAATTACACAAAGCTTAAGACCCTCAAAAGTCTTAGAAAATAACTTTCTTAACATGGAAGCATTTTTATACCATAAAATTGTTCACATGTATACACTCATATAGATTAAGTAGAAGAGCAAGCAAAATATTCAACCAGTATATCTGCACAAATTTGGTGTGTCTCAATAAGATATCATTTCCTTGACAAAAAAGCTGAACTTGCAGCTAACTATTCCTCTCAGGGTTGGTATATAATGAAGTAAAAACTCCTTTGGGAGTTGCTTTTGCTGCTGGAATTCAAACTAGAACAAGCAGACGCTACGGCGAGATAAGGAATACTCCTGCTCTGCTCCACAGCTGCATTGTGTGTCTGCAGTGTGCAGTGTGAAACAGTCTTTGGCCTCCCAAGCACAGGCAATGAGCCAAGAAAGCTCTTGCATGTATCTTTGTGCCTTTGCAGTCTAAAGAAAGTGGTTATGTGCTTTGTTGAAGAAATGGAACCTTCAGGGAATGGAACAGATTATGGGGAGCTACAGGCAAGGAGCAGAAAGGAAAGTGTGTCGCAGTAATTTAATCTGCATAGTCCTTAAAATAGAGCGGGCACACATATAGGTTGGAAATTTCCACATACAATGCTGAAAACCTCTGAACCTGAGCCTTACTCTTGTCCATATTTAGCTATTTATCTGCAATGCTTTTGTTAGCTCAAAGTTTATTTTTTGTTCACACAGCAACAACTGTAAAGGATACCTCACTTTTCCATCTCAGGGAAGCAAATATTATAAGAACTGTAGCAGCAAATGTAAGCCATAATGACTGATGCATCTAAAAATAAAACAAATGGTTATTGCTTTTCTTTATGTCTCTGAATTTTAAAAAAGGTTGATTAGAATTTTATATATGTTACTTATATGATTTCCATTTCTCTGATATAGAATCCTTTGCAATATTTTAAGAAGATGAGGAAATTCTACAGTCAGAGAACTCTATTTCAGGTTGTTTCAGAGCTAGACTTAACAGTAAGGAACAGTGATACAGAGTAGACTTAAAGATATCAGACTTATTTGTGCTAAGGTGTCTCTGCATTAAACACCAAAATGTTTTCCATAATGAAGTCAACTTTCTAAAACACCTGTTGGAATGCCTTGATCTTGGAGGTGAGAGGCTCACCCATGGAGGTGGATTAGGGAAGCCTATACCAATAACATAATTTACTGACTGACTACTAGCTCACCAGTTATAAGCAAAAACCTAGTTTCTACCTACATTGCAATTTGCATAATTTGAGTAGCCATTTATATGTTATTGATTATTACACTTGGGCTTCCACAAAAACAAAAAAGAAAAAAAATGACAGGAAGAGGTAAGTATGTAAAGGAATGTAGGAACATAGCTCCATTAAACAGTAATACCTTACCAGTGAGACAGCAGTAATGCACTTCAAATATAATCATGTTTCTATCAGAAGTCAAGGTCTTCAGAAAAGTGTTTTCTAAGATAACAAATGTACTAGGTAATATTCCATTACAAGTATAAACGGCAATTTTTTTGTTCTCTTTATAACACAGTCTTACCACTCTGTAATTGTAATCTAATCACTGTTGTTGTAATATTTATTTCTTTTTAAAAACTTATTATTTCTGCAAAGACCAGATAATAAGTTCTTACTAAGTGGCAAAGAGGAGTGTAAGTAACTTTTGTACTGAATTAAGTGATAGAGAACGTAAATAATAGACAGTGATTTTAAAGAGAAACTAGGTCAAGAGAAGTTTGTGAAGTGAAGAGATAGGGAATATCCTAAATGATAAACAGAAGAAAAATAAATACGGTGAAATCTAAAAAAAAAAAAATTTAAAAAAAGAGAACATGAAAATAGAAGTTTACTTTTAAGATTCACAAAGAGGATCTAGGAGACCTAATTTTCAAAATTCATTTTGAAAGATCTTATTGTTACAACTCCTTTTAAGAAAAAAAGTTGAGGACTAATATCAAAAGTCAGATGTGTTTCAAACAACTCAGGAAGGCACCCCTATTAAAAAAACATAATAAAATTTGTTATATAGTGGAGAATGTCTTCAACTGAGAAGTGATCTAAAGAGAAAACTGGAAATTAAAATATCCAAACTAATCTTTTAAGGCATGCAGTAAATTCAAAACAATATTGAAATATAAGGGCATAGGAACACTAGATTATAAATTATATAAAGGATCCTAGATAACATTGCTGCTAAAATTTACCTTTGTTCAGCTCTGTATCTGAGAAGGTAGCATGGCAGTCATGAAAAATGTGTGTGAGGAAAAATCCTTAAATGAATCAAATTCACCTGATTAATGTACCTAAAGTTTGACAAAGCCGAATGTGTTTCAAGCATTTCCTGAAGCGTTTGCTTAATTTATCCATGAAAAGATTTACTCACTTTTAAAGAACTTCAGTGATAGAACCAGAGAGATCAAGCTCAAACGTCTATATTAGACAACAGGTTTTCTTTCTGGAAGCTTTAGATTAACTGAATTGTTTTTACTGACCAGAAAAAAAAATTGGCCAAATATTTATGAAAAAAAATGCTTTGTGAGGCATTTGAAGTTATGCATAATTTAGAGTAGGATTTCACTTTAGATTTAGGTCACACCAGTAAAAATTCTGGTGTTATTAGACTTCTTCAACCTATTTACATGCACAGTTGAGACAGAGTTACACCAAGACAAAATATTTGACCATAAACAAGTGATAGAATTGGGAGCTACAGTATAATCCAAAAACAGAACAGTATTTAACAGGGAAGTAGAACAGTTCCCTCCATTCATGTAATTGTCACTTTTGTAGATAAGATTTTTCCTAAGCAAATGCTGATTTGTGGGGTCCAAATGCAGCCTTTAAAAAGTACATTGCAAAGCAAGTAAACAGTAAATAATGTATTGACAGTCCAACCAAGTACCTGGTAATAGTTTTTTTTTAGGAGGTACCAACATATAGCAATTTACAATATGTATTCAAAGGTATATGTACTCATGAAGGTGATTTTATCAAAGAAATTGGACTGTCTAAATATGTTAGTTTCTCAGTAAGTTCACTGTGCCAAGCTTCCAAGCAGAATTTTTAATGGGACCAGCAGAAGGAAGTGTTTCTTTTTCTCAATCCTTCCTTTCCACTGTGAACTTTAAAATTCCCTAGTGGAACTAGAACACAAGAAAAAAATTCATCGTATTCCTTAAAATGCTTTAAGCTATCAATAAACCATCAGAATGTGTGTAGGCTGCTGATTACATAATCAAACTTGCAATGTATGCATTAAATCTATTTTTAAAAAGCTCTGTTCACTGACAAATTGTAACTAATTCTTTTTCAAACATGTAAAATAAAGAGTTATGTTAGGAACCCAGTTAAGTTTCTACTCTGTAACACAGCGTAATACAGTAGTTAGCTTTAGTAAACTGAAGTAATACAGTGTCTCAAAAGTGTCAGTATTTTTAGTACATATTACACCAAAAGCATATCAGGAGATTAGAAGTAATTTAGGGTAAAATATATTCTGATAACTAGGATGTGGCAAAGCTAACAAATAATGTTAAGCCTTTTGTGTGATACATCACACAGTATCCATATGGCAATGCATAGTTATATTAGTGATTCCCAATGAGATTGAACTGATTATTACAGCCATGTTAAATTTTTTTCTTCACACATTTTCCTAGCCGTTGTTCCTGTGTTCTAAGAGTACCATGGTGTCACCAGCTGGATTAGGTGTTCTTGGCCTGCTGTTCCCAAAAGAATGCACTTTATGTTTTTAATTAGATTATTTCAGGATCAGGATGTCCTAAAGCCTTGAGATGGAAAACAAAGAGCTGAAAATAAAACCAAGATAGAATTATACATTATTAAAAAAAAAGACAGGGTTAGGGGAAAGACCATCTTCTGATACGTAAGGAGAGGCTGGGTTAAGGGATGCCAAGATGCGTAGATAAAGTAGCTGTGAGGACTGGATCAAAGGAGGAGACATTATTTAACAAGGGTCTTAAACAGTAGTCTAAGGTAGCTTTGAAAAATAGCAGAAGAGATTTTGGATTCTGCAGATTGCAGGTTGCAAATTGTTCTGAGTCTATTTTGGTACAGAATTCCCATTGCCCTAGGAGTTCCACACAAAGAACAGAATGGCTCTCTCGGCTCAAACATAGTCTTGCTCAATTTATTGTCTATGAAAGAGCATTTGCACGAAGACCCTCAAAGCCTGTAATCTAAGAAAAAACAAATACACTTTTACTGCAGCAGCTTAGAATTTTTTTAAACATACTTTGTGCAATTCAAGTTGAAAATTGTAAGATGAGGCAGATGCAGTTTAGTTCGTTTCTCTTAAAAAGAACCCTAAAAGTAAAATATATTGCTTAAGCAGCAGGCACCTTTTCCTTTTCAAGCTGCTTCTTATGCCTGAAGCAGGATGCTTATAGTCTGAGCATTTTTATTATAACAAAAACAACAACAAAAAAAATCCGGAACAATGCCAGAGACTATAGCAGCTGTGAGTCAAAACTAAATATCACATGGGTGGGATCGCCATAGTAACTAACTCAAATACATCAGATACACTAGAAACGAGTCCATTCTTCAGTTTATCTTTCATCTGGAGTTTAAGTTGTGATCACTTTCTCTTTTAAAGCTTACTAAAGAATATTAATAATATGATATTAGTATTAATATATTATCCAATAATATAACGATCTCTCTATTTATAGGCTTTTAATATTCCACAGATATAAATGATATTGTACCAAGAAAGGAGAGAGGAGTTGGTGTCTGAAAATAAAGCACAAAAAAGTATCAAAAGGTCTCAGTTTCACCTCAGAACAGGGTTAAGTTGGTCCTCTGTTGTCAGAAGGACATACACCCTTTGTGGCTTCTGATAGCCAAGATGAAAAAAGCAAGCTAGCCATCTTCAATGGCAGCAACGTGAAACCAATGAAATCATAGCAGATGGCAAGCACCACAGCTCTGGACCTTCTCATTAGGCAGTCTTTGAAGCACGTTGGCTCTATGAGCACCAGTTGGCAATCATGTCCTCAGCCAACCTGGGACCCCCCCTCCCCAGTGCTCAGGACCCTGTTTCAGCCCCCCAGGGCTGCTAGCCCCTGTGCTGGCAGCGCTGCAGCAGTACTGATCTCCACCCCATCTTTGCCCCATCTTCTTTTGCTGAACTTCATCTCTTGCCATACTGGAGGCTGTTGATGAACCAACCTGCTCCCCATGGGGGAGGGCATGGCCAGTTCTGGGACACCCTCAAGCCTGGCTGCCCTGCTCTGGGGGATTTGGTGGTCCATACTCTTCTGGACTGACTCTGTCACAGGAGTGGATCACCATGTTCAGCAAGTAATTAACAATAATTCAGTGAATAAATGGAAGGCGGTTTTGAATATGGGGTTTTTACTTGGTTTAATTTAGTCCAATGTTCAGACAATCTGCTGAATGCAATAAAAGGTGTGATTATTAAAGAATTACTGGGGCTCCCTAAGGGGAAGGATTACATATTGGTTGGAAAACAACATTATCTATGAAAAGGGTCATAACTGCATTTTATTAAAATTGGGATAAAATTCATTGCAAAAAAGTGAAAGGATCTGTGCTTAAGTAAAAACTACCAGATGAAGAAAAGCATATGGAAAATCAGTGCCTTGGAAAAGAATCTAAAGGTAAGGGTGAAAGAGAGCTGCATTGAACCACATGCAAGTATAATGTTACTCAGAAGAAGGTAATCATTACACAGGAGTATACCTGGCAAGACAAGCAAATGAACACCTTCTGCTTCATCAGGAAGAGTAGAAGACTCAAGCTGGGGTGTAGCTACAACACAGGCAGTCTAAAGGAGAGTAATACAAGTGACCAGAGGTTTAGAAAATATGATCTATGAGGAATGTTTTAAGTAGAAATTTCTTCCCCCTTAGAAGACATCAGGGAGATCATGATAAAAAAAAACCTTAGAGTATGAAAGTCTGTAGTAAAAAGGTGAGAGGGTATTCTGTCTGTAGGATAAATTGTGACAAGAAACAATGAAGCTGAAAATTTAAACTGTGAAAAGTTAAGAAAAGCAGAGTGCTGAGTATTTTGTTTTGAGTCTCTCTGTCACTGAGGTCTTTAGAAATATGCTAGACAGCCATCTGTCAGCAATGATAACATGTATAGTTAATCTTGTCTTCTGGGATGGACTGTCTCTTAGAGACCCTTCCAACAGTTTTTTAACATAGTTATTGCCAAATCCCAGCAGATCTTTAATGGAAACATTGGAAAGATAGTATGTACTGCAGTATCTGTAGAAGAAATGCACAACATCTAGAAGTATGGTCTACTGAATTTTCAGATTAATTGTGTAAGACTCTCTGCACTTAGCTGTTGTTGCTGTTACACTTTGTGGGGGCAAAAAAGACACAGAATGTTATTGGTTTACAATGGTGGTTTATACTAAATTACTAGTACAAGGTTTTCTGGAGAAACAGAAATTCAAAGACATTTGAAGAACAAAGAATGTCAGATAAAATGTTTGTTACTGCTACAAACCCCATGACAGAATTTATTTGAAAGTATCAAAGACAACCTTAATGATACACTGTGAAATCTAAAGACAGGTTCATAACTACTCTACGCTGAATACAACATTTCTGGGATGAAGTTTGTTGGTTTTATTTTTTTGAGCAGTAAACAAAGAAAGATTTGTGGAAGGAACAGTATTAGAAAATAAACTAAACTTTAAAAAAAGTAAAGCATACAACACAGGGAAGCTGGGTGTCAGTTTTTTCAAGTGCCTGGCCACTGAGAGGTCTCTTTCCTTTTTATGTCAAAGACAAGAAGGCAGATGTCTAAGGTTGGATTCCTGTTTCTGCTCTTCTTCTGGTCTTGTGATGAAAGATTTATTAAGTTCTGCAAAACAAAACTAGTATTTTGTTTTGGTTTTTGTTTGATTTCTTCAGGGGGGAAAGGGTATAGATAATACAGAATTGGAACTGGTTTTGGCATATATATGACCACTTAACCGTGCCCTGTTGTAGAAAAGCTCAAGGGCAGATCTCAATTTGAGAAGGCCAGTGTGAGTCCCATACCAGCTAAATGTTTTAGAGGAATGTTTCAACCATATTTGGCAAAGTGAGGTAATGTCAGAATGTAGAATAATGTAGCAATTTACCTAAAAGAAGCTTTAGGTAAACTCTAGCTGGCTTTGGTGCCACATTGAAGGACAAATGGACAAGTTACAATTTAAGAGGCATCAGACAATTCACACAGATTTCTAAATAAAAAACTATTTCATCCCATGACTTGCAAAATTTCTTTGAAGGCGTTGGTTCCATCAGAAAACACAGCTACAACAGCAGTGCACAATTGTAATGGTGCTTTATAAATGGCAGAGCTTTTGAAAGCTCACATGCACGTTGGTCATTGCAACTAAAGCAGCAATGAGTTAAGGGAAGGGATGGGACATGGGCAGCAGTTATTCAGTGTGTCAAGAATAAGACCAAATGACACAGCCTATAACGTTCAGGCATAAAGAGTGCAGAAGGAAGTGGCTGGGTTAAAAAAAGACAAAAGCAACAGCCCATGTGTATGGCAAATCTCACTGGAATCAGCAAGGTGGCACAGAGCCAACAGCCGGACTAAGAATGCTCTGGATACGTGCATCTGATCTGGACAGGTTGTGATTCCAGATGGCCAAAAGACAAATCACATCCAGTTTCAACATTTTAAATGTTTAATTTTATTAGAAAGTCCTAACGGAGCTTTTCTGAGCAGGAAATGGCACGATCACTGCTATGCGCAGCTCCAGGTGGGAAAGAGTGCATTATTGTCATTTTTATTTTGAGCGAAGTCCTCCTGGTGTGGAGCAGCTGCGTGGTCCCTAGGCATCCTGAAAGGTGGCACTCCAACAGGATGTCTGGAAGCACGGCTGGCGTGTCCCAGAAGGGGCTGCTCAAACCAGTTCTGCACAGACGGCTGGGAAAGTGCTCGTTCCCCTGTTGGTCACTAGCGTTCAGAGTGCCAGCTTGGCCGCCAGTCTGTCAGAATTTAAACTGCCTTCACAAACGGCATGAACTTTATACATGAGAGGAGTAGGCAGCCTACAAGGGACCCGGCAGGGATGCTTTCCAAAATGATCTAAGGCATTGGAAAAAAAATAAAAGTAAAAAAGGTTTTTATTGCTAACATGAAGTGCAGTTTGAAAAATGCAAAATACAAAAACTTCATAGTTGGAAAAGTTTTCTAAAAACAACTTCCTACAGGGAATTCACAGGAGTCATGACCCAGAGTGTACTAGATATTTAAATTAGTATCATGAT
Organism: Nicator chloris; assembly: GCA_013400495.1. NCBI lineage: Eukaryota > Metazoa > Chordata > Aves > Passeriformes > Pycnonotidae > Nicator > Nicator chloris. Next base: position 36,243 of record WAAE01014844.1, read on the forward strand.
CCTAAAAATCCTTAGGGATTTCCTAAAGGGAAAAAGTTATTGAGAAAAACTTATTTGGACTTTTTTTTCTGTTCTATGCCTTCCTAAACTCTCTAATCATGTTCTTCTTCCTGCTAATTAAAGGACAATATACTGCAGCTTAATAATTGTCCACGATTCACTGAGAAAGAGAATGAGCTGTCTTATTCTACGTAAAATCATCCATGGACCTCCATTCCATCATCATTTATTTTTAGAAGCAGGCTTGACAGCTCCTCTTCTGGGCCTTGCTGGCAGCATGTTATATCTTGCCCCTCTGTGCATTGCACCTTGGACAGCAGCAACACAGAGGATGCAGAGCACAGGACATCATGGCAAAAAAAGGCTAAGGGTCCAAACTATTAAACCTCACCAACTGGCCATATCTGCCCAAGGAGATTTCTAGAATTATCTTTAATTAGTGGTAACAATTCTGTAATCAGAAAGAAGAGATGGATATGAGATTGGAAGCCCTTAGCCCCAGACGTGCTTTGCAGCTGGCAGGTAAAGCACAAAACACTTTTTTCAAAAGCCAACAGCTACCTGTGGAAGAGCTTTGACTTCTCTTTTCATGAGACACAGAAAATAGCTTGGGAGTTTTAAGGCAGCATGGAATACAGGCTTCAGCTTTCTTGTAGGGGCTTGCTTTAGTGGTTTTATCAGTCTCTAACTTAAGCAGAAGGAGATGTGAGGAGGCTGATAGGTCTGAGGAGGAACATTGTTCTTACATATAAGCACAGTATCTCTTTCTTCCTGTGACATAACATTTCAGACCTCTTTTTATCTAAGCTAGTCAGTGGCAGTTCATTAAATAAAGCCGAAGTATCCATATCACAGCTTAGAATATTCACTGCCAATGCTGCATAAATATAAACGCACAGGACTGCTTTGAGTACATGGGTCAAGCATTCAGTCATATCTTCTAAACAGCTGTGAAGTAGCAACTGTGATTTGTCTGTATCCCCTCAGTTACTTAAACATAAGCCATGAATGTCTTACTAGAAGCTCTTTTGCAACAAGTCGACCTCTAAATTAGCTTGTAGATCCATTAGACCCAAACCTTTGTTTATATTAGAACTGCTAGAGAGGTTGTAATTTGCTGTTCTTTTTAGTTATGAATACCATGGGTTGCAAGACGAAGTGGAACAACACTGAACAATAAATGAAATTAGGGAACAGTTAACATCGATTGGTTCATGTCTGTTGCCAAGGGCAATCTTGGTAAGCCTAATTTTAAATTCTATTGAACAAATTAATGTGTAATTTCCTTATCATGAACAGTGCCTGATCAGAAGAAGCTTCAAGAGGTATGGAGTGCTAATGGATCTTGAAATTGGATCCTAGCCATGGCAATGAGCCTGGAGCTGTGCATCACCATTAATGGATGGTCTATAAGTACGGTGTGAAGACACAGAACATTGGTCATAGACACTTCTGCATGTTGGATTTTCTTCATCAACATTTCTTGTCTTTTGAGCATCTCTGCCTTCTTTCAAGTTTTTTTTAATGCCATCAGGATTATTTATTTTCTTTACTTCTGTTTCTTGTGTTCCCTTGCACTCTTCCTCCTTTGGTTTATTTTTAAAGGCACCTAAAATTAACTTGAAGAATTTTAGGAATCAATTGTGTCAACTTCTGTAGCAGCAGCAAACACAACTGCAATTTTTGTGTGACCAGAAAAGTATGTGTTCAGGCATGCACACAAACCTACACAACTGCTGAACTATCTTATTGTACCTTATTTGTGATTTAGTGAAGGAAACAGAACAAAGGCATGAAAAGGGAAGATGCTGTTAATTAACACCTCTTGGTACAAAATGAAAATAATTTCTTCCTTTTTCTAAAAAAAAAAAAATATGGGATGGAAAGACAATTATAGCAGAAATGCACCTGTACTTCAGCTGCATGTTGTTATTTTATTAGAGTCTATTTGGTTGAACTGGGCTTTTTAACTGAAAATTATTTTTCTTCAACTGGCAATCTAAAGGACTTTAAAACTTCATATGGAAGTTGGACTTTTCATAAGCCCTTCAAAATAGTCAATTCCATATAACATAATTTCTTTAAATAAACTAATAAACAGGAATTACTTCCGCAATTTTTTTAGCAACCTTGTTTTACAAGCACATTTTCACAATATCACTATAAATGTTTTTTCCTACTCAGAAAAGTTAGAGCCATTTCTTCTGGTTCTGGATACCTTTGTTTGTTTGTTTGTTTTGTAAGGGCAAAAATACCTTTCCAAATTTCTCAACAGAAGCTTAGAAAAGGCAGAGGTTTCAGCTCCAATAGAATCCAAACAGAATTATTTGGTATCCTGGATACACAAACCCACCTACCAAGAGCAAACTGGGAGGACAAATGGCAATTTTGACAGAAGTAATTTAAGAAATTGACTCACATAAATCTCTATTAGCAGCATATACATCACAGGACAGAACTGCAGGATGAAGGAAAAAAAGGAGGAGAGAGAATGCACAAATGTGAAGGTTGAGGGCTAAGGAGGGAAAGAGTAGTAGGACACAGAAATGGCTGTGATGTACAGTGCAATTATTAGCTTTGATTTTCCTTGTGCTGTAGATTTTCTCTGATTGTACTTGTTGGGGGTTAGATTTGTTTCTTTTCTCTTCCTATAGAATTTTTTCCCATAAGTTGCTAAGAGACAAACTACTGGTACTTATGGGTGATTGACCAGGACAAAGAGGTGGCTAAAAAATCGTGAGGGGGAAGATGATGTGAGTTTTGGGGGCAGGAAAAAGGGAAGCAGCTGGGGGAAGCTGGGCTCGCTTTTTTTTTTTTTTTTTTTTTTTTTTGCAGTGGGCATTTGGGGCATGAGGACGGCCATGCTGTCGGGTTTGGCAGCGAGAGGAGTTCATTGTCAACACCAACTCCGGGAAAGCTACCATCACCTGCCGTGTGCCCAGGAATTCTGAGCTCGTCTCCCCCGCCCAGCGTTGAGGCCGGGCCGGCCCTGCCCGCGGCTGCCGCCGCTTTCTTTAGCGTCGCTCCCTCTTGCTACAGTGGGGCCTCACAACCCCTGCCCTGCTGGGACACCTCGCCATTCCAGCTACCACTGCAGAACTGCTGATTTCATCTCATCCACTAGCTGGGATTTTCCACTGTTCCAGTGCTGCTCTCAGAGGCCCCACAGAAACACCAAGGTCAGATTTCCCTGGGCTTTGTGAGGCAGAACCCTCGAGGTTCCTGGTTCTGTTTTGTCATTAATGCTGTAGTTTTGTTTTGTTTAGTTATACATACTAGTAAAGGACTGTTATTCATACCCCTACACCTCTGCCTGAGAACCCTTTAATTTTTCTAAGTTATAATAGTTTGGAGGGAGGGAGTGTGAATTCTCAAGGGAGGCCGTGCTCTCCCTAACAGATACCTGTCTTTTTCAAACCAAATGCTTTTTAATTCTGTTAAGCTGGTGTCCAAACGCTTCTTGAACTCCTTGGGGACCCTGTTCAGTGCCCAACCACCCTGTAGGTGTAGAACCTTTCTCTAGTATCCAACCTAAACCTCCCCTGACACAACTTCAGGACATTCCCTCAGGTCAGCACAGAGAAGAGATCAGTGCCCTCCCATCCTCCTCCTCTCTCAAGGAAGTTATAACTGCATTGAGGTCTCTCCTCTGTCTCCTTTTCTCCAGGCTGAACATCCCAAGTGGCCTCAGCCACACACAGCTTCTCCTCAAGGCCCTTCAGCATCCTCGTTGTCTTCCTTTGGACACTGTCTAATCATTTAATGACTTTAGTATATTGTGGCACCAAAAACTGTCCCCAGCACTAGAGGTGAGGCTGCCCCTGCCCAGAGTGGAGTGGGGCAACCCCCTCCCAGCTGGTGATGCTGTGCCTGATGTGCCCAGGATAATGTTGGCCCTCCTGGGCACATCAGGGCACTGCAGGCTCGTACCCCATTTGCCATCAACCAGAACCCCCATGTCCCTTTCCATGGCACTGCTTTCCAGAATCTCATTCCACGTTTGTCCATATGTCCAGGGTTGCCCCACCCCAGGTGCAGAATCAAATGCATTTGCCCTTGTTGAATTTCTTCTGGTTGGTGATTGCCCAGCTCTCCAGTTTTTCAAGGTCTCACTACAGGGCATCCCTGCCTTCAAGGGAATCAATAGCTCCTCCCAGTTTTGTATCATCTGCAGACTTCCTTGGTATCCCTTCCAGTCCTGTGTCCAGGTCATTTATGAAGATGTTGAAGTGTGCAGGGCTGAGGATGGAGCCTTGTGGAACCCCACTAGTGACGGGTGACCAGTCTGATGTCACCCCATCCACTGAAACCCTTTGAGCTGCTCAGCCATCTCATGGTGTCTTTATCCAGCTGTGTGCTGAACATTTTGTCCTAAAGGATGCTGTGAGAGACAGTACCAACAGCTTTACTGAAATCCAGAAACATTACATGAACATGACTTGCCTTGATCAGCTAGGAGAGTTACTCTGCCATAAAACAAAATCAGGCTTGATAAGCAGGACTTTCCTCTCATGAAGCTGTGCTGGCTGTGACCAGTTACTATGTTGACCAGATAAAGGAAACATTAAAGTCTTAACAAAACCTAGAACAAGGCTAGAACTCAGACAAAGCTCAAACTTACTGGGACCAATCAATAATCAGAATACTAAAGAGAGAAAAATAATTTGAGCTAATGAACTGGTTTTTTGTACCTTTCCTGTCAAACTAAATGCAAGTTAATGTTTTACAACTGACACAAACAGAACAATTATAAATGTTCTCCCCACATAAGAGTTCAAATTGAAACTGATTACGGATTCCTGAAATTCTTCTAACCATTTTGCACACAACATTTCACAACAATTTGGGAAAAAATTGAATACAAATATATCATTATTTGCTCCACTAATACTTTGAAAAAAAGTGGCGGGCAAAATTTCATAGACCTACTATATGTATTTGTGGAATTTAGCCATGCACAGATTTGTTATTTCTCTCTACCATAACAGCCTTTGCTATTGTGATGGAGTTATGAGATGTTCTGATGAACTTGTCAACTTTACTTGCACAAATGCTCATGTAGAACCTGTTTATGTACCACAGTGCCACTAATCACAGGTACAACTTCTATATTTAATCTGACTGACATGTTAATACTCAGAATAAAACATTCCCGAGTCCACGCTTACGAAACTCTACACAGCAAAACTATTACTCAGCATCTGTCATGAGTTTACTGGTTAATTTAAAACAAAAGGACAAAAAGTTGTTTGTGGATGACTGATCAGTTTGGAACCAACAACTTGCTACTTGTCCTCTACCAACAGGTCTCAGTAATTTAAACCACCTTAACCCTACATTCAGACTATTAAAAAAAAAAAGATAATTAAGAGCTGATTCCTCAAAGGGACAGCATTATAAAGATCTGAAGTGTCCACAAATTGCTAGCTCAAATTTTCCATACAATGGAAACAATTAAATACCAATAATGGGATGTACAGATTCCACAACATGGAGAAGCTGCTACTTACAGTAATTAATTGAAAATGCTGAGGACACAGGTGGGACTAAAATCTGTTATTTACTAGGACCAGAGCAAAAAAAGTGCTCTAGCTGCTAACTCAGCCATCAGAAGTAGAAATCCATCCCTGGATTGTAGTGTTTTAACAGGCATCCAAAGAGAACAGGAGAATTGTTTCTTTGAGCATTCCTGTAATATGTTGGATCCCCAACTCAGCATCTTCTTCATCTGCCTAACTTGGATCTGTGGTTATGTCAACCACTTCCCCATATTGCCCAATCTCAAGTTATTTTGAGATGACACCCCCAGAAAGCTTCTCTTTAGACAAAATACTTTGATACTTTAGTTATTCACAAGAATTGCAACCCACATCTGCTATTAACCTTTGCAGTGTTCCCCACTGGCCCCTTAAACTGCAAAGCCGTAAGATATTTCTGAACAATGAAAATATAGTGACAGAGTCTGCAGACGAAATGGTTTAAATCCTTACACACAGGACATGTAGTCCTGCCATGACCAGCTCACCACCATTATCTTTGTATATGACCAACATCATAAGGCTGGGAAGTTGATTTTTGCAGGTTAAGATTACCTGGTAATTGAGCAGAAATGCTGACAATTTCAGCAGGATGGTTGCAGGTTAAAGTACTTTTAGAAATGGAATGTTAAAACCTTTGGATCCTATGAACTTGTCAAAATATACTCGGTGAGGGGCTTTAACTGGTTGGCCAGCATTCCTCTTCTGAGGACCCGAGTGACCAGAAGAGTGACCAGAAGTGCATGATTCCACCCATCACTATAGCAACCCTCATATTATTGTTGAAAAGAAGATATATACTATAGGCCCCAGCAAAATGGCAATTCTTTTCATTTTATGCTATTTCTCATCTCCAGAAATACTTTCTGAACATTACAAAAGAAATCATCAGAGATTGACAAATTCTTGCTGTGTGCTCTCCAAAAATGGAAAACTGAACTGTGAAATTATCGCCACAAGATAAAACATACTAAGCAATTGTTAATTTGATGGCTTTGGCCAGTTCTTCTGTCATTTCCAGGGCCTTGACTGTATGAATCCCATTCCTGGAGAACAATTGTTCATTATTTTCTTTCATTTTACAGCTGATTCCCATACATCTACATCGTGATGCAGTTCCTCTAAAATGGTCTTTTGATGTGTATAATAGTTAATGAGTTCTCAAATAAAAACACAGGTGCATTAACCAAAGAGTTTACAAATGCTTTTAATTATGGGAACTGGACGCAGAACACTCAACAACTGTGACCTTTGGTTCAGGCTCTGAGAGTCTCATTACAATAGAAATGTCCCAGCAGCAGCAGCAAACAAGGGTCAGCTTTGTGAAAGATACCTATCAGCAGCTGCTGTCAGCAAGTCAAGGCAGAATTAAATACAGCAGCTAGCGTTTTAGAGTTGGTCTGACCTTGTACTCCTATCTGCATGGTCCCAGGATAAAAAAAGTTGGTAATGCCAACATTACATGATCAACTGCTTCCTCTAAGCAGGATAGTACTCTATGCAAACAGGAATAAAATGTGTTATTTACTAAGGTTTCACTAACATTTTAATTGGAAGAAAATTCAAACTAAAACTTCATAATGAGGTGAATTTTAAGTTCATATATACACCATGATCAAAATTTATATCTCATAATCGTCTCTAAGGTGAAGTTTAGATTGGGTGTATTTTTAGTATGTATCAGGCAGTGCTTGACAGAAGGTGCCATGATGGAGGTGAACATTAAGATTGTTTATTATGAATTGTTCATTTTATTGGATGGAGAAGCTTTATAGTTTGCTGGCAGTGAAGTACTAATGGAACTAAACCTTCTGGAAGAAGTGGAAATACAGCAACACAAGCTTAATGCAGCCAATTCAAGTCTTTTTAGCTTGAGGTAAATCTGGCTGAAGTCTGGGAAAAGTGAGACAATCCTCCAGAAGATCAGAAGTTCGCAACATATCATTATTTGACACAGATCTGAATGCAAAAAGGTTACTTCCTCAGAAGAAGAAGAGCTCCTGGTTTCAGTCTGTCCTAGGTCTGAGATATCTGCCAGCAGGTGCCTTTCTGGCAGCTGTTGTACCGTGCTGGTTCTTATGAGCCCAATGGTTTCAGTGCAAGCAGCACACTGGAAATGCAGGGCCTGGGCTTATGAGCACCAAAGCTTCCAGTGCTTGGAAGGGGCTGAACATGTTTACAAACTCTGGGATATTGCAGGCTGCTTCCCTGCAGACATCTGAATCCCACTATCCCCAGCTTCCGGGGGATCTCCTGAGGTGTAGGGGCACCAAGCAGCATGTGGGGTGCACAGACATGGCACAGGTACAGCACCTGCTGTACTTAAACTTGGTCTGCACCTCGATGAGAGATCCAGGGAATTCCCTCTTCATTCAAAGCTCTGTACTGATTTCATGCTTAGCCCCGAGAAACATTTATTTAATCTCTATATGACTCAATTTCTCTGATTGTAGTGTGACTATACAATAATATTTCCCCAGCTTTAAAGACTAATGTGCATACAAATCTCTTGAGCATGTGGAATAGTATCACTATTATTACACCAATTTTTCAGGTTTGGAAATCCGATAACCCCCTCATTTGTGTTATCTTTTGTGGACATGTGTTCTATTTTACCTGTGTCCTGAAGCAGCCCTATCATTCGATGATGTTTGCTTGACCAAGCATTTCTTTATTTAAAATTTATATATCTGTAAACCTCTCTAGTTTATTGATGCTTGAAATACTAGCTTGATTTCTGTTCTCATATCATACATCACAACATTTTTTTTGCTAATTCATACATCATTGTCAAAAAATGTATTTGACCTACATTACCCTGATGCATTTTAAAAAGACATTACATAGAAACATAGTCAAAGACCTGTATTTGACAAAGCGGAAACACACAGGAACCAAGTTTAAGGGATTTCAAGTTCTTTTCATTCCATGGAACCAAAAGGGAAACGAGGATGCTCTACATCGTTACAAAGATGTTTATCACTCAAAATTCAAGTCCTTAAATAGGAGTTGGGCTTAGATCAGAGGATTGCATGCTGACTTTTACAACAGTGTTACAAACTTCCCACATGATATTCATTGACAACAGATAAATATTGAAATTGTAGCAAATATCTTGAAGATGGCAAAGCTAATATGCAGATACCTTGTCTTTTACACATCTGTCACCAAATTTACGTGCAGCAGTGTCAGTATTAGGTGGACAGTTTTTCATACTCTGTGGAAGAATTCAGTCCCTTAACCCTTAATCAAGAAGATATTTTTTTCTCAGTTAGGATAAGATAAGCTGCATCTGACTTATTCAATATATTAATAAAATAGACTACAATGTAGACATATACATCAGTGGATATTTGCTTGGATTTCTCCCTGAAACAACATCTGTATCATCACAGACCATTTCATGAGTGCTTTGATTAGGGGTAGTTTAGGTTCCTCATTTAACGTAAATAAATTTGCAACAATGTTTTGAAAAAGTAGCCTAGTCCTTCATACCCGAACTGTTTGCTACCTCTTGGTACGTAACTAAAGCTTAATGTATGTTTATATGAAAAAATCTGAACTTTTGAGAATTCTGTGCTACATTCATGAACCAAAAAGTAATCAAAAGACAGTGACAGTGAATCCATGGTAACTTTTCATCATGGTATAAAATTAGCAGCTGGGTTTCTAAAGGTTTTATATGAGGATCACTGTTTAATATGTTTACAATGATCTACAAATTGCAGAGTAACAAGTTTAAAAAAAAAAAAAAAGTGTGAATAACTCAAACTGTAGTCACCTTTGGTTAAATCTGGAGAGGCCAGAACATAAGAAGGACTGAATCAAGTTATGATAACCATCCATAGAATATAAGAAAACATCCCTGCTGATATCTGGAAATCCACTTGAAGAAAATATAGCATTGCAAATAATGTTACACCTATAATCTTGTCTTTAAAAATAGGTTAAGCAGTGTTCTGTGTTACTGATCCATAATGCAAAATACAGACTGCTCAAATGGCAGGAGAAAGAAAATGTTATGGACAGCTCACCATGAACTTTCACTCCATGTACAACTGTTCTGAAAGGAGGCAAATAGGTTCCTGAAGTATACAAAAAATGGGATGGTAGTAACACAGAAAATATCTTTTATATTGTCACTGATACTTCTTGCTTTAGACTGGTATTTTATCAGAGAAAGCATACTGCAAAAATAGACAGGTTGAGTGAAGATAGATAAGAACAAGTTTTTGGTATGGGAAAAAGTCTCTACTTCAAAGACTAAAAGATTATTATGTTAAAAGATATAAAGGGGAGCCTGATAAAAGTGCATTAAATAAGTTTGAACTGAGAAAGTAGACTTTACAGGAAGTCATCCTTCAACACACTGAAAGTAAATATTTCTAAGTAATAAACATAATTTCTGCCCAACTTGTGATTACATAAGGGAAGCTATTTCCAGAGCATGGCTTTGACTATTGAAATTGAGAAAGCTTGAAAGTGCTTGGATGAACAGGTGATGAATGGCATAGTAATAGCACTTGTCCCTATTCACATTTCATGTTTCCTTTTTTCTGCAATATTTGGGGTTTGATTCTGTCACCTGGGTCTAAGCATGCATACACCCCTAGTGCAATTTGAGATCCCACAGGATATGCTATGACATATTGATCATGGGATGATGACATGGTTACAGTGTGGAGTCTCAGATGACTCTAGACACTCTAGATATTGTTTTCAACCATATACTCAACAGAGAACCCAGATTCTGCAAGACAAACTCCAAAGGAATAGGAAGATAGAAACTGTTCAGTTCTCCCCTTGGTCACCTCTATCCACCTTTCAGTAGATCGTACAGCTGTGAAGGTTTCTGATAAACCTACTGCCTGCTGGCTTGCAGGTCTATAAGATTGCATCACGTACCTGCTAATTATTTTCTGAATATACTTCTAGGAAAAGCTATTATGTTCAGGCCTGAGGGGGCATATTCTGATCACTTCAAACCATTTTCTTTATGAATAAATTTCTTCCTTAAGTTCTGTTTAACTACTATAAGCCTGTAAGGACCAGTTTGTCTCATTTTCCAATGAAGGTGATACTGAAAAAGAAGAGAACATAAAATATTGGTTTACTTCAGTATGGAAATCTGATTTCTGCCGAATGAATGAAGAAAGTATTATACTTATTTAGAACATAAGCACACTATCAGGAACATAAACACACTTCTTCAGGAATGTTACATTTGTATGTATAAGCAAAGACTCTTTTTATTTGAAGGAAATACCTTATTAACTTATTCATTTTAATTAAAAACCCAAGAGATCCTACATCCTAACAAGAACAAACAGTGGCATTCATCATAAAAGGTGGAAATATTTGAAATTTACAAGAGCATAAGGAGATTGCCTTTAAATTGGTACATTTTTTCCCAAACCTTCTGTCAAGTATAGGAGAAGGTTTAATGGCCGTTACCTGAAAATGCACATCTATAACAGGGAAACAGACAACTTGTGCAGCGTCTGTTCTGAGGTGATTTTCTACCCATTGTCATTAAGTAGAAGATGAATCCTTTAATTATACTTTAAAATTCAGTCATGCTGTTATCCCACTAGTTAATTCAATTAAAATGAACCCTTGTTAATTCAATCAAAAGGAATCAAACCAACTCTTGAACTGTTTTTATTCCTTGTGTTTTTCTTTTGGAGGAGGTCTGAGGGGATAAAGGAAGAAGGATGGACTAACACCAGAGTGCTTGTCCCTGGACCCTGACAAAGCAAACCTTACATCCTTTCATGCATATACAGCAGTTCCCTGTAGGAAGGAGCCTTTCACTGTTTCAGTAGCTTCTCCACATGCTCAGAGTTTTGTCTGTCATCCCCTTGTCCATGTGTAAGCAATAAAGATATCGTCAAATTATTAGATATGAGGATAAAAATGGTAATGGGAATGGGGGATGATTTATTTTATATGATGTGCATTTTTGTTTATGCATTCATGAAGGCCATGTCTGCAAGATCTGTAATGCCAGCTTGCACACACTGCACAAATATGAATAAATGAATAATTGTTTTGATAATATTAAGCAGCATGTGTGATGTAGCAGAGCAACATCTGTTATTAACGATATAAACAAAAGGAGTTTTTACTGATTGTGTGTCATTCTGAATAGGAGAACAATGTAATAGGCCCAATTTGGTAACTTGTTGCAGACAGCAGGAGGGATTGTGTAGGCCTGCTGTGAAAAACAGGAAGATTAGAGCAACAGTTCTTTCAAATGTGGAAAGCAAAAAAGCTCTATAAAAGTGCTAACGGAGGAAAGAATAAAACGTATATAGCATTGCTTGAGTTCATAGAAACCATTTCTCTTCTTGAATGTTATCATCTTCCCTTTACTTTTTCCTGTGTCCTGCAGTGAGCTGAATAGCAGTAGCTAAGTAACCTGGATTTCAGAGGAACCTGTCAATGTTAAATACTTTTAGGCGCCACTTAAGATAATAACTGCATAGTTATAATACCCTTTATGACACCAGCGACCAGGAAGGATAAAAACAAGTATTTCCTGTTCTAAATGTATCAATAAATCTTGATTCAAAGAATGATAATGTGTACTGAGATTACACAAAAATGCAGAATGTAGTTTTGGCTATGTAGTTGAGCCAAAATAGTATCTCACTGTTGCTTAGAGAGGTGGTGTGACCCAACACAACCACCACGGTCCTCACTGAGGCCATCACTGGCACTTTTCTGATCCCAAGATGAACTTTTTCCAAGAAAATAAGCCAACAGGAAAGATACCTCTAAGGTTACTTTTCTATTGGTTAAGATCTGTGAGCCACTTTTCTCTGGGGAGGAATGAACACGAGTAAATACAAGAGAAGTCAATGGGCTACACAGATGAGGTTGCCTGTTGTCGATGCTGACTACTATATAATGAACTATATGGTGAAATTGGACCTTCTGTCCTCCAAAGCGATTTATAAATGTCACTGTGTCTGTCTGGATATTTCCTTGCTAATTTTACTGCATTATCTTTTGCAAACACTTGTGCATGATTATCTATTCCCAGCTGTTGATTGGAAGCCCCAAGGTGTCTCTGAAATTAACCTTGTCCCAGATCTATACCTGAGCTCCTCACTCAGCACCACCCAGCTGCAGTATCTTTACCTGACTTATCTACAGCTACCTCAGCACTTGATCTCTGTCTATCATATATTTAAAACCATGCACAAAATTAAATCTCCTTTCTCAGTGAAACATATCAAATGGCTGCCCTTCAACAGCTTTCTGAAAAATTAGAGTGGAACATCAGAATGCAACAGCAAAGCACCTAGGAGAAAGAGTAGTATAGTGATGTAAAAATGGGGGACTTCCCCTCCCCACCATGGCCAGCACTGACTCACTCCATTTCTTGAATAACAAAGGTTCTGCTCCTTTCAACCCACCTCCTGATGATATGGACTCTCAGTCCTGAGCTTGCCTTCTTTAGAGTGCAATCATGAATAGGCTTTCAGTTGCACGGTGTGAGAAAACAAGTAAATCCTTATGTTCTCTGACTTGTACAATTCTTTGTTTTCATTCAAATATCTAGTTGTTTGGGTTTTTCTAACATGCACAGAAATGTAAATGTCTCTTTCCATTATTTCATGTATAACATAAACTTGGAATTTTTTTGTATTTTCACTTCTGAACAAAGCAAAAGAATTGCATTCCATGCCCATCATTTGTCTTTTCATTTCACTTTTGAATTATTTGCGTACAAAACTGAGAACATCCTACTGAGCTCATGACATCACTGTAAATATAAGCAAGCTTTACTAGTGAACATTCTGAGAGTTGTAGCAAACTGACAAGTGTGAATCTTGCACAGGTATGAATTTGAATCCTTCCTTTTATTCCTTCTTGATGAGCCAGAGGGGTTTCTAGAGAAAGGTATAGGACATTTTCATGAATAATCCAGTATGGTAAACATAATCACTAAAAGATATAGCAACCCCCGAGAGGGGTACCTTCAATAAATATCAGGTAATATTTTACCTGAATCATCAGTGAATCTTAGCAATCTTCCTAGAACAGACATCAATAAATATTTTAATCTACTGCTAAATCCAGTGTTCAGTACAGAACTGACAGGTCAAACAAAAAGCATACAGCTTGCAGGACTGGGACAGCAATCTCATTCTTGAAGCAAATCCAAAAGAATTTGAAAGAATATTGGGGGTGAAAGAGGGATATTTGTTATTTTATAAGCAATTAAAACCCGTCTGTACCTGACGCCAAAAGGACAAAGTAGTAAATCTTGTGCTGTCAATCAGAATTAAGCTAGATGTACCATGAGAGGATTTTTAAATTATCACAGCGGGTTTTCTTTGTAGTCTTGTCTACTGATGGTTAATACACCTTATCTCTTAAAGATTCAGTATTAGAAACAACACTCTGTACTCTACTTCATCCACTCCACAACAAATAAAAACTACAACACCATGGGGAGATCCTAAAATCCCCAGAGACACCAAGGAGAGAACTTCCTTGGAACAACAGAAAAAATGCAAAATCTAACCACTAGCTTTTCAGAAGTTCATTCATACCCTTCAAAGCAGGGTTTTAATGCAGTTTCTATGGACCTTAGAGAAAATGGAGCAAGACCAGTTATACCAGGCATAAATTTTGTGGAAGGTAAAAACCAAAATGCTAGTGTGCTCTCTGCTTCATGAAATCAGAATGCCAGACAATCTGTGTTGCTAAGAAAGTGCATTTTGGTCTTCCTATAAGGAAGAATCTTATTTTCTGAGAAAGGCAATACAATCCCACTGAACGTTCTCCTCTCCTGGCATTAAGGAGAAACAAGGTATCCCCTGATGCATTCATTCCTGTGTTATTAAACGTCTTTGCAGGACATGGAGTCATACCATGACCTCTTTGTGAACTACCACAGAAAATAAGGCATTTTTACATCTGAGATAAGTGACATAAAAGATTATTTTGCCTAGGATGTCTCATAAACCAAGGGACAGTTCCATGCTATAATACTGATATATTCTAATGTACAAGTTGACCCTTAAGAATTTTTTTCTAAACTGTTGTTGGATACAGCTATGCAACACTGTGGTCACACAACTGGTACAGAGTAAATATAGCTTCAGAAAGGAGTCACAGTCCACACTTTCTAGTGAGAATAATATTAAAAGAAAGGAATAAATAAATAGAGTATGAGTTGTGAAATCAAACAAACAAAAACTCCTTCAGAAAGTACTTTCAAGATCCAGTATATAGAAAGAGAATTTTTTCAGATAAAGCACCAAATGCAAGAATAAAGTATGATTGTTTTCATACAGGTTTTAAGAAATACATTTGGTCCACTATTGCATAAAAAAAAAAATACAGCATTTTTATTGACATAAATGTCTGTGACTTGATTTGCTTAAAAGAGAAGGAAACCAGGACTTGTTATGGCAGCAAAGAGCAGGAACATAGTTGCAAATCTTCCATCCTATGTTAATTAAATGTACCACAGTGTGTGAAGTAGCTCTCAGCAAACTTGTATTTTAAAATTCTTGAGTGTAATTGAAAAATTCACTGCAAAGAATGCAAACGGCTGCTGGACAGATCAAAGAGCATATGAAGAGTTATTTAGCAGGTTTGCTAATGGAAAGATAATGGCTTTTATGAAGATGATAGAACAAAAATAAAGCAGCAGACCTGAGGGTAAATTGAAAGATGGAAAGAGGCCTTGTAAAATGAAGCAGTAACACAAATCCATTAGCTGTAAACACTAGGTAATATTAATCCTGTAAATGGTACTCCATGTCCATTTTGTGCATCATCTTGGGTGAAAGGTGGTAACTTGTAGCAGAAAATAGGTGCTCTTTTATTTTAATGGTCTTGAATAAGGCTGTTGGCCCTATTGACAGCTGTGCTGAGTAGCAGCTGGTAGCTAGGCAAAGTTGTTTAATGTTTATAACAATGAATAATAGATTTGTGTGGTTTAGAACTAAAAGCTTTTTTTTTATAAGTATCTAGAATAAATATTCTAAAATGTTGGAAAAATATTAATTCAAAGGTAAGTTTTCTATCAAAATGAAGTTTTATTGAAAGAAAAGACAGAAAAATTATGAAGGCAATTTTACGCACCACATAATCAGAATCATTAATCATATGCTCACTCAGAACCATAAAGTTTAAAAAGTAAGGAAAAATTAAATATTTTATTTACGTTAAATAGTTATGTTAAATGAGGGAAATGCAAAGGAAGAGAATATGGGGCCTGATCTGGTTCCTGGATGTTTTCAGTAAGAACTGCTCAGAATCAACAGTTTGTTAAAAACATATTAAGAAACATTATTGAAGGCAGTGGAGTCCATTACTTTACTATGAATTGTTATGGGGTCAAGTTTTTGTTCTTCAATCATTTAAAAGAATTTTGTGAAATTAACCTTCCTTCCTTCCTTC
>WAAE01014846.1:0-40944 GCA_013400495.1 Nicator chloris
TAAGAGTCACCCCAAGACAACATGGAATCCTGGAATGGCCGGGGTTGGAAGGACCCTAAAGCCCATCCCATTCCGCCCCCTGCCATGGGCAGGGACACCTCCCACTATCCCGGGCTGCTCCAACCAGGCCTTGGACACTTCCAGGGCTGAGAATCCACAGCTCCTCCATGCCAGGGCCTCCCCATCCCGGCCTTGGACACTTCCAGGGCTGAGAATCCACAGCTCCTCCATGCCAGGGCCTCCCCATCCCGGCCTTGGACACTTCCAGGGCTGAGAATCCACAGCTGCTCCACGCCAGGGCCTCCCCATCCCGATCTGGAGACTTTTCCTGCTCCCCGAAGCGACCCCAGAGCTTGAACACTGGGGAAAACCAAATCCTGATTTTCCAGAGCTGGCCTAAAGCAAGTCCTGCTTTTTAGGGCTCTCCCTGACTCTCAGCAGCATTTCCAGAGAGCCTGAGAAGGATGTGCCCTTGTTGGGTGCAAAGGGAAGTGATTTGGGGCAGCTGTGGTTGTTCCCATCTGAGATCTCTGTGTAGGATCCCAAATGTCCCCCACGGAAAAGCAGAATGTGCATCAGCCTGGGGGTCGGGGCAAAGCTTGGGGTTCATAAAGGGTTGGAGCTCCTCCGGGAGCAGAACCAGCTCAGGATGAGACCTTGGCCTGAGGAGAAGCTCAGCAGACACCTGGGAGCAGCTGGGGAGGAGCAAGGAGCCAATTCCCTTGAGGAAAGGAACCATTCCCTGGAAAATGAGGGCACTGAACCCTGTCTTTGACCTTTTCCTGGAAAAATGAAGGGATTGAACGCATCTTTGACCTTTCCCCAGATCAGGAACCTTTTTCTGGAAAAACAGGGGCATTGAACCCTGTCTTCAACTTTTCCCTAGGAAAATGAGGGGATTGAACCCATCTTTGACCTTTTCATAGAAAAACGAGGGGATTGAACCCATCTTTGACCTTTTTATAGAAAAATAAGGGGATTGAACCCTGTCTTTGATCTTTCCCTGGAAAAACGAGGGGATTGAACGCATCTTTGATCTTCCCCTGAGAAAATGAGGGGATTGAATCCAGACTCAAGTCTGAACCCTGCCTTTGACCTTCCCCAGATCAGGAACATTCCTCAGGGATTTAATCCAGCCACAAGTCCCTGTGAGGTGACAAATTCCACCCCTCCTTCATCATCCCAGCACCCTGCAATGCCCCCAGCCCCAAACTGAGGGATTTGGGCTCTCCAGAGCCTGGATCAGAGGCAGCTGGACCCAAACCCTCCCAGTGTGGGCTCGGTGCTGAACAAGAGGCTCCTTTTTCCAGCCAAACCTGGGTAAGCTTCGCCTTCATTCCCTGGGAGCCGTCCAGGATTTGTTTTCCGTGTGGTGGGAAGAGCAGACGTGTCCCATCTCTGTCCACGCTTCCCTCCATCCCCAAGGAGGGGCTGGAATGAGGGCCCAGGCTCCGGGAATGAGGTGAGACCCAGCCAGGGCTTGTCCTCCTGCAGATTCCCAAAAAAACATCCCAGGGACAGCTTGTCCTCCCGGATCCAGGTATGCCATGTTTACACTCAGTCTGGAATTAATTCAGTCCCGTCTTTCAAATGTAAATATCCAGGGAAGAAATAACCCTAGAGTTTTGGGGAATGTGTATAAATAACAGATAGAAATATATATATATATAAAAATAATTTTTTTTCCCCTTAAGGAATGGGTTGTGCTGGAGCTGGTGCTGTTTGCAATCCCTCAATCCCACAGCATTCCCAGGTGAACAGGGCATGGAAATGTTCCTTTTCCTCGTCTTTAATAAATATAAATAATTAAAAACTGGCACTGGCTGAAGTGAATTCTGCTTTAAAAGCTGCTGTTTGCTCTTGTTTTGATTTTTCCTGGTGAGCTTCCCAAAAACCCAGAAATGCTGAGACAGAAGGATTCAGGAATCAGCAGAGTGTTGAGAAAACATTCCAAAAATGAGGCAGGATCTGCTAATTAGTGATTTTTGCACCAGATGCTCTTGGCTCTTGTCATCGGACCTCACCTGGAATTCTTGGAGGCTCAATAGCATTTCCTTTCCATGGGATGTGATATTCCATGGTAATCACATGGATACATGGAATTCCTGGAGGCCCAACAGCATTTCCTTTCCATGGGATGTGATATTCCATGGTAATCACATGGATACATGGAATTCCTGGAGGCCCAACAGCATTTCCTTTCCATTGGATGTGATATTCCGTGGTAATCACGTGGATACATGGAATTCCTGGAGGCACAACAGCATTTCCTTTCCCTCTGATGTGATATTCCATGATAATCACGTGGATACATGGAATTCCTGGAGGCACAACAGCATTTCCTTTCCATTGGATGTGATATTCCATGGTAATCACGTGGATACACGGAATTCCTGGAGGCACAACTGCATTTCCTTTCCCTCTGATGTGATATTTCACATCCTGATTCTGCCTAAGGATGTTCATATCCAAGGAGAAACCTCTCCTTTGCTCCTGTAAAGTGCTTTCCTGGTGGAGTTCTCATCCCTGGACTTTCCATTGTTCCATAAAAACTCCTGGCATGGTGTGGAAGGAGTTTCACATCCTGATTCTACCCAAGGATGTTCATATCCAGGGAGAAACCTCTCCTTTGCTCCTGTGAAGTGGATTTATGTGGATTTCTCATCCCTGAACTTGTCCATCCCTCCCTACACACCCATGGCAGGGGTTTCACATCCCGATTCTGCCTAAGGATGTTCATATCCATGGAGAAACCCCTCCTCTGCTCCTTTCTCCCTTCTTTTGATGACCTCTGGATCTCCCTTTGGATCAGGCACCGACTGATCCATTCCTGGGCACTTTTCCCATGTTTGTCCCAATTCCTCCTGAGCAGCAGGGTGGATGTGCCTGGTGTGAACTGAGGGGGCTCTGGTGTGGCAATGATGGGATCAAGGCCTGTCCCTGGGCAAAGCCAGATCCTTCTGTGAGGGTTCATCAGAAACTCTGGGAGAATCAGGGCTGGAATTGTCCCCGAGCCATCCCAGAAAGCCCAGAGCAGCAGGAACGTGCTCCTGCCCCGCAGGCAGCAGCAGGAGGTGTTAATTCCCTCCTCAAACAGGTTTATTATGGAACAAGATGTTCCAAAGCCCCTTCCAGGCATCC
Source organism: Nicator chloris (assembly GCA_013400495.1). Taxonomy (NCBI): domain Eukaryota; kingdom Metazoa; phylum Chordata; class Aves; order Passeriformes; family Pycnonotidae; genus Nicator; species Nicator chloris. The sequence goes on from WAAE01014846.1 coordinate 3,142, forward strand.
ACAGGGACTGACACAAATCCCCCTTTGTGTGTCCCGGAGCTGTTTTTCCAAAATATCCCCCCAAGGAGCCCCCTATCCCTGGGAATGTGTTCTTGGCCTTTCCTTTGCATTTCTAGGACCTTTTCCTAGTGCCACAAATCCCTCTGGGAGCACAGCTGGGATCTGTTGGGATCAGGGGCACCACGGAGGAAAATCCACACTGAGGTTCCATTCATCCCACTCCAGAGGCCTGGGAACGTGCGGGAGCTTTAGGGAAGGGGTTTTGTTTTCCTTCCAGAGGCTGCTGATAAACACTGGGAGCTCCTTCCCAGGGCTGAGCCAGCAAACAGCTGGCACCTCTGGATGTGGGGCAGGAAAGTTTTGGGATTTGAGGGAAAAGGCTTGGGAGAAAGCTGGGAAAGGGCAGGAATTACATCCCAGACAGGGATGGGGCACGAGGAGAAGCCACTCAGGGGGTTGTGGTGGCCAGGAAGGTTTGGCTGGTACAGTCAGAGCACAAAAAAACCCCCTCCAAATGTTCCTGGGTCAGCCTTTTTGTCCCGTTTGAATCCATGGTGCTGATGGAGGAATTCTGCTCTGAGCCCGGGGGGAGAGAGCAGAAGGAAAAAACAAAACCCCAAGGCCTGGGGTGAGTTCAGGACCCTCTGCTCATTCCTGGCTGTGTTTAACCACGAACAAACTCCTGTAAATCCATTTTCACCCAGCTCACTCCCACCCTACATGTCCTTCCAGGCTTCTGGGAATGTCAGGTGAATTCCCAGCCCGAGGTGCAGAACCAAGGAAAGCTGTGAGAATTCATGGAGAGGCCAGGAGCTGATTTCCAACCCAAACCTCACTGCTCCAAGCCTGGCCCTGCAGCCAAGGTTCTCACCTCACCTCTGTGAAAAGCAGAATTTAGGGCTGAAAATGAGGGGTTTTGGTGAAATGGCTGAGTGGGCTGGAAATGAAACCATTTGCTGCTCTCTCCAGTGAGTTTTTCCTGTGTTTTTCTGTGTTTTTCCTGTGTTTTTCCTGTGTTTTTCTGTGTTTTTCTGTGTTTTTCCTGTGTTTTTCCCTGCATGGGAGAGCTGCATTCCCATGGGATGCTGCAGGGACAAGGGGTGACAGAGGAAATGGGATGAAAGCCCTGAAATCTGCAGAATTCCTGTGCAGGTTGCTGTGAGCATGGCCACAGCCTCTCCCCATCCCTGAGAGCCCAAATGCAGCTGGGTGGGAGCCCAGGAATCCTGTTGCTGCCAGGCCTGGCTGTGGAACTGATGCAGGGGAGGAGGGAGAGCTGGGAAGGAGTGGGGGAAAGGTGTTTCAAGGTGGTTTTACTTCTCATTATTATTTTCTTAGCAATAAATCCAGTTAAAATCCCTAATTCCAGCCTGGTTTCCCCATGATGGAGGGATGTCTCTGGAGCCTGATGCCAACCCACAAGGTTTTGTTCCCTTTTCTCTCCCTGCCCAGCTCTCAGAGAGGATTTGGTGGACGTTTGGTGTCCCCAGGGTCACAGCACAGAGGGGAGAACTGGCACAGGAGCTGCTTCCCCATGGATTCACCCAATCCTCCAAAAGAGTGGATTTGCTCTGGTTTCACGCCAGAAGAAACTCAAATTCCATAGAAATAGGAGGAAAAGCCATTGATATTCCAGGCTCTCCTTCCCCAGAACAATTCCATATCTCCAGTGCTCTCCTGCAGCTGTGGGGGATAACAGAGGGACCTGCTCCCAGGTGACAAAATTGGATTTTCCAATGAAGAAATTAAAGACTGGAACCCCTTTTTGGAATAGAAAGAAACAACTTGAACTCCCTCCAAAAATAAATTAGCTTGGGGAAAAAATTGGGAAATAAATAGAGCCCAATTGCCCAAGGAAAGGAAAATTAAATTGGATTTGTTTCCACTCAGGGGTTTTGGTTGCAGGGAGAATTCTTAAAAGGAAAACCCCAAATAAAGCCATAAAGAATGATTTGACCACTCCAAATCCTCAATTTTTTTTGTGGATTTTAGTTCTTTCCCTTTTCTCCCCCAGCAGAAAAATAAAGCAGATGAGATTTTGTCATGGAGGGAATTTTTTGAGGTTCTAAAAGGCCAAACCCAGCTTGATTAGAAGTGGAATTAATTACAACTAATTACACCTGCAGAGAATGGATTCACTTGTCCTCCTTAGCCCTTACCAGATCCTGCAGGGAAGCCTGGCAGTCACCTCTGCTCTGAGGAAAGGCACAAAACGTTGGGAATATTTCCCAGGGGTGGGGTGAGTGCTGCAGGTCGGAGCTCAGCAGAAAAAGATCCAATTTATTTAAAACCCCAGATTCCCTCATTTTCTTCAGTCATTTCCACCTTGATCTTGCCTTTTTATCAACTGCAGCCCCAGAAAGGACCCGAGGCACCACGAAAGGCTTTAGGGAGAAATCCTAAATAGGAGAAATCCTAAACAGGATTCCCCAGGCAGGGAGCATTGACTCCAGTGTGTTCCACACCACTGGATAGTTGGGATCCCTTTTCCCAGTAAAACCCTGCCTTCCCTCCTTTGCCCACCTCCACTTGTTGAGTAGCCTGGAAAAGCTCGGGGCTTTGTGGCAGCCAGGCTGGAAATGGGATCGGTGCCTCTGCAAGGTGCAGAGCTGGGACATCACCAGCAGCAATTTTCCATTTCTAGGCAACTCCTGGTGTGGAGAGCTGGGCAAAGGAGGTGCTGTGGTCCAGCTTCCTGTGGATCACAGGAGGCTCTTTTTGGGAAGAAGGGTGGGCAATTCTGTCACCTTTATGTTCTTGACTGAAGGAAGGGAACGGAGGAAAATCCCCAAATCCAAGTGCGTGGTTCCGTTCCAGGGTGTCACAACTGCTGCAGGAACACAGGCCAGTGGGACTCCACCTCTTCTCCAGAGTCACAGGAAAATTATTGGATTTTCAGGAATAAAAGCCAGGAAGAACGGGCGGGCAGGACACGAGTTCAGAACCTGCTGTGTCCCGGGGCTCAGGAATGTTCTGAGAGAGGAAAATCTTGGATCACTCCTGTTCCAGGCTGCTTTGGCAGCTCTGTGGCCTTATCTTGGGTGCAGAGCTCTGAGCACCCTCCCAAATCCCCTTTTATCTCCTCCAACTCCCCCAGTTTCCATCTCGTTTCCCACCTGGGCACTCTTGCATCCTGCAGATGTGCTCGGAGCCCTCATCCCCTGCTCCAGACCCCACTGGGATCACCTTGACCTCGGCAGGAACATCAGGACCACCCAAAGCATCCCCTCAGAAATCCCAAAGTTGTCTCAAATTGCCCAGCCCATCCCAGCCTCGCTCCATTGGTGGTTCCCAAGGACACTGACTGCTAAAAATGGGAATTATCTCCTCTCTGCACGCTCCCCGTTCCCTGGCTCCTACAATTCCACATGAATCCCTTCCATTGCTCCACAGTGTTCACTGAAGCAAACATAAAATACTGATTTTCACTCCGTAGGCACCTCAGGAATTTCAGCTTTGGAGAGGTCAGTTAAGATTTCCCCCGATGGCGCTGCTGCTTTTGTTTGGGAGAGGCTTCATCCAAACACATCTCCTTCTGGGAAAAGCACCATTAACTCTGGGATTTAGGGAATTTTGGGGAGGTGAAGATGGCATCGGGGGCAGGCTCCACTCTGTGTTTTCCAGAGCAGAATCCGGGCCACTTCCAAGGCTCTGGATTTTGGGAGCGAGGAGCCAGAGGGTGATTGAGCAGCTCCAGCTGTGCCAGACACACTTCATGTTCATTCCCAGTTAAACCAGGGCGTAGGGAAGGGGAGAAAGGTGGGATACGGGGTTCAGACATCTGGGATTGGAGAAGGGCTGTTTGTGTTCCCAATCCCAGATTTGATGGAACACCAATAAGAGAACTGGGAGGACAACAATGGAAAATAAACAGAATTTGACCCCTCCAAAGCAGATTTGGGATAAATTGGAGCCCTAAATCAGCAACAGGGCCCATGTGGGATCAGCAAGGACAGGACAGTGCCTGTTGTCCTTCCGGGATGTTTTGTTTGTTTGGGATGTGGTGGTGATCGGGAATGTCAGACCAGGGCTCCTCCCAGAATTCCTGTAATGTGGATTTGTGATCCTCCCTTGGAAGTGTCAGTGGCGCCTTCCAGGAGTCTCCTCTTTGGGGTTTTGGCACTCTCCAGAAGTCTCCTCTTTGGGGCTTTCCAGGAGTGTCTTCTTTGGGGTTTTGGGGCTTTCCAGGATTCCCCTCTTTGGGATTTGGGGCTCTCCAGGAGTCTCATCCTTGGAATTTTGAAGCTTTCCAGGCATGTGGGGTTTTGGAGAGCAGCTTCTCCCTGCTTGGCCCGGGAGTCAGGAGAGGTCAGCTCAGGGATTCCCGGGATTCCCATCCTGACTCTTTGGCTTGGCAGGGGTGGAGCTCTCCCAGCAGAGGCTCCTCTGACTGTAAATCAGGAATTCCTCCAGGGAAAGCCGCCCCTGGCACCAAACCCTCCCAGCTGGAGCTGTGGAGCCGCTGCTGAGCCAGGTTGGGAAAATTTGGCTCCATGATGCCAACATTTGGCTCCAATCCCAGGGAGAGCACAGGGCCCTCTCCCTGCTCTGTACATAATTCCTGCAGTCACTCCCTTGTGGGGACAGGATTTTCCCTCAGCAGAGATTCCCTGTGCCCACGGGATGGATGGATTTGTGTCCAGGGACTGCACCACCAGAGCCAGCAGAGAACTTGTCCTGTGGGTTCAGATCTCCAGTCATCCCTGGAGACAAGAAAACCCGGGAAGCCTGAGGCACTATCCCAAAAAAGAGGCAGTTGGACACAGAGATGGCACAGGAACCATTTAGGGAGGTTTTTTTTTTTATCATCTAAGAGATCAAACCATTGGGGAGAAAAAAAAATCCCATTTATTCCCTTTTTATTACAGCTGCTTTAGAGGAACATAACTTCTCCCCATAAAAACTTAATTCCAGCATTTAAAATTTAGGTTTGCCAAACTTTTCATTCAGTGCATCCAGCAGGGAAGGGAACAGCCCTGAAGCTGGGTTGGGATGCCAAGGGTTGGTTAAACCCAGAGCCCTCCTCGGGTTCAAAGGGACCAGAAAAGGAGGAATTGCCAGAATTAAATTCCTCTGAGGCTCCTGGGCTGAGTTTCAACCTCTCAGGAGAAAACCAGGAAATCAAAGTAGGATTTTGGACAGGCACAAGATTTTCCTCTCTCAGAACATTCCTGAGCCCCGGGACACAGCAGGTTCTGAACTCGTGTCCTGCCCGCCCGTTCTTCCTGGCTTTTATTCCTGAAAATCCAATAATTTTCCTGTGACTCTGGAGAAGAGGTGGAGTCCCACTGGCCTGTGTTCCTGCAGCAGTTGTGACACCCTGGAACGGAACCACGCACTTGGATTTGGGGATTTTCCTCCGTTCCCTTCCTTCAGTCAAGAACATAAAGGTGACAGAATTCCCCACCCTTCTTCCCAAAAAGAGCCTCCTGTGATCCACAGGAAGCTGGACCACAGCACCTCCTTTGCCCAGCTCTCCACACCAGGAGGTGCCTAGAAATGGAAAATTGCTGCTGCACCTTGCTGCACCTTGCTGCACCCAGCTCTGCACCCAGCTGCACCTTGCTGCACCCCGCTCTGCACCTTGCAGAGGCACCGATCCCATTTCCAGCCTGGCTGCCACAAAGCCCAGAGCTTTTCCAGGCTACTCAACAAGTGGAGGTGGGCAAAGGAGGGAAGGCAGGGTTTTACTGGGAAAAAGGGATGCCAACTATCCAGTGGTGTGGAACACACTGGAGTCAATGCTCCCTGCCTGGGGAATCCTGTTTAGGATTTCTCCTATTTAGGATTTCTCCCTAAAGCCTTTCGTGGTGCCTCGGGTCCTTTCTGGGGCTGCTGTTGATAAAAAGGCAAGATCAAGGTGGAAATGTCCAAAATCCTCCTTCCCATCAGAGGACACTCCCAGCTGATGGGGGTCCTCCAGAGCTGCTCCTGTGGAACACTGGAAATCCATGGGAACAGCCAATGGGTATGTCAAGAAGGGATATTTTTATTTGGGAAAACTTCCCATCAGCCCCATCTCTAGGCCCTCCCAGCTGTATCCACAGAACACAGATGAAGTCATCAGCGAATTTCATGGAATCTCTGCTCTTTTCTCCTGCTGGGGTTATAAAAAACGCTGCTCCCGTCGTTTTTCCTGGAGTGCAGAAAGGAGAGGAAGTGGCAGCTCCGTGTTTTGTTCTGGTTCAGGCTGTGTTGCTGCAGAAGAATGGGACAGTAATTGCCAAATGTTTCCAGCTATTTTTCCTCCTTTTCCTTCACTGAAATGTTAAAAAAGGTCCAATCAACTCCACAGTCCCACAAGTGCATTGAGAAATTCTCCTTTCAACCGCTTTGAAGAACTTCTGATCGCGATTTAAAAATTGTTGTAAATTCCACTCCTGGGGATGAAACTGCCTCTGTCATTGAGGGGCTGCACCCAAGGTCCATTTCCGTGAAACTCCCTGTGACCTTTGAGGGTTTTAAGCCAAGGTCCATTTTAATGTGGAATTGTTTAAATCTGAGGTAGATCCTGTCTAAGCTGACATCCCCACTCTGCCTGACTCCAGCTGGAATTTATCTGAACAAGCCCCATCCCAAAATTCACCATCAAATTAGATTTTGTTCTGTATTCAGGTTTCTGCTTTAGGTTAAAGCACTGAAATGACTCAAACAAAGGTACCCACGTGAGGCCTGAGTGCTCCAGTCCCACAGAATCCTTGATTTTGCTGGAAAAACTATTGGAGTAAAATTTCTCCAGGAAATTCCACACAAACTGAGTTTTGCAGGCAGCCAAGCACCTTCAGGACTGTCAGGGTGGCCTCGGGGCTCTGGGTGACCTGGGACAGTGAAGGTGTCCCTGCCATGGCAGGGGGGGCACGGGGAGGTCCCGTCCCATATCACCCATTCCAGGATTCCACAAGGGCTGTGGAACCTGCCCCGGGTGAGGGCACTTCCAGCCATTCCACTGAAATCCCAGCAGGATTTTGGGGTGTGGACGTTTGGGATGAAGGATGAGGAGAACAAAGGAGGGCTCTTTGTGCAAACCACAGAGGTGCAACCACTTCATTCAAAACCAAATCCAAATCCCATCCCAAGGCCTCGTTAACCTCGTGGGAGCAGGAATTGGAATCTCAGGATAAATTCCATTTGTTTCTACCTGCGATGGAATTAATTTCTGGCCAGGAAATCAATGTAAGGACTCTTCCCCTGCTTCAATCCCTGCAAGACCTCTGTGGCTCACTCGAGTAATCATTGATTGGGTTCTTGAGAGATGGAGAGAAGTTCTGGCTAATTACAGCTGGGAATGACTGAAGTGTGGGGCCCTGGGCAGTGCTGAAATTTGGAATTAAAAAAGAAAGAAAACCAACCTGAAAGGATTCAAAACTGTGGTGTCTTGAAAAACCAGGCTGTCAAAAATCTGGTCAAGTGAAACATTTTGATTTGATTGCTGCAGGGTTTTTTTCCCATATATAACTCAGAGACATATTCCGAGGTCAAATGTTTTCTCAACCTGAGGAGGTGAAATGTTTCATTTGGAAAATGGCAAAACAAAATGTTCCCATTCTTGTATTTGTGGGTGGAGGATTTTTCTTTTTAAAAACTCTGACAAGTTTCAATGGTTTTGTGGAGAGCTCTGGCTTCTCCCCAGCTGAGTTTTGGGCTTCAAATATTTTGGTTTAGACCTCAACATGTTATGTGACCTGTGCTAAAGGTGAGGCGCCTGCACGGGTGTGCACTCACTCACACTCTGTCACCAGTAATTGTGGGAATATTTGGAGAACGTGGATTGTTCTTATCCTTGCAGAAAAGATGGGCTTGGTGTGATCTGTGCACACAAACACGGAATTTAAACAGGAATTTGGGATCAGTGGTGCTGGGGATAATCACAGGAATTTGCAGCCCCACAGTGTTGGTGTTTCCTTGCAGGAGTGGATGAGAACTGGGAAGGTTTCTCCCAGCCAGATCCAGAGGTTTGGGATCAGCTGGAACCTGCTGTGGGGGCATCCAGAGCCACTGCTGTGCTGGGGACTGGAGGGAACGGGAGTGGGGACAGCAGTGCCACCCTAGGGATGTCCCCATGGCCACCACACATCCCGGGGTGACTCCCAGGTGCCACCTCCCCACCCTGAGCTGCCCAGCACCCCCTCACTGAGGCAGAGGAGAGCAGGGATGGGGCTGTGCTGAGAAAATCCCCCCAAAAGGGGATTGACAGCGGAGGAGCAGCCGTGGGGAGCAGCCTGAGCAGGAGCTGGAGCCCTGCAGAGGCAGAGCGGGGCCTCCAGCCTTGGAGAAATAATTCCACAAGGAGATTTCTGAGGGGAAAAAAAAGAAAAAAATAGGTGTTGCTTCTGCAAAGTGCACAGCAGGCACCATCTGGTTCCTTTTCCCATTTCCCAGGAGAAAACAGAGCACGGATCAAATGGCAAAGTCTCCTCCTTCTCCTGTGGAATTTTACTGAGCTGCTCATGTTCAGCACAGCAAAACTTCCCTTTGCACTCAGGACAGGAGGGGATTTATGATCCCATTTTCCCTCCTTCCCTCCAACTCCTCCAGTACCACGATAGCTCCAGGAACTCCTCACTTTCTGAGCTTGGCTTAAAGCTCCAGGTGCTTGAAGAGGCTTCACTCTGCTGCCCAAAAATCCCTGTTTTCCATCGTTTCCTGGCTCCTGCTGTTGGCCGTGGCTGGTTTGTTACAAAAACATAGCAGGAGTTTCTCTCCCTGCTGTGAATCCATTTGGGAATGGGAGCAGGAGCAGGAGCAGGAGCAGGAGCAGGAGCAGGAGCAGGAGCAGCCTCCCTCCCCACAGGCTGCAGGAAGGTGGAAATACTGAGAGGTCACTGGGTTACCCACACAGGGTGCCCTGCCAAACTCGTGCAGGAACTCTCACCTTTTTTGGTGTCTCCTAATGAATCTTTTGGGGCTTGCAGATGGAGCAGCAGCCACACTCCCTCTCCAGCTCAGTAACCCGGTGGTTTCTTGTTTTCCCTTTTCCAGAGCTAAGCAGGGATGGGAAGGTCAGGATGGGAGGTGATTGCAGATGTGACAGGGCAGGCTGGGGACAGAGCTGGGGTGGGAAGCTCAGGGAGGGATAAGGTTTTTCCCTGGTGATTAAATCCCAGGAATATCTTGTTTTCCTGCCGTGGGGAGAATGAATGGAGGAAATGTCCTGAGGTTTGCAGAGGGCAGGGCCCAGCTCTGGGCTCCTCTTTGCCCTCAAATGAGGTGAGTTTGGCCCTGGATGTGAACTGCTCTTGAGGAGTTTTGTCTCCTGGCCTGAGCTGATCCCTGCGCTGGAACAGGACCAGCATTCCCCATCATTCCCAGTCCTCTGGAGTGCAGTTAATGCTCCCAGGGATGAGCTGGTGCTGCAGGAGCCTGGGGCTGTGTTCCAGCAGCACTTTTTGGGGTTGTGGCTGCACATGGGATCATCCCCAGTGTCCCAGCCCCCTCCCAGCCTGAGGGGTTGTGGGACACACTCAAAGCCCCAAATCCTCCCCATTTTGGGGCTGATCTGCTCATGGTTTCTGGGTCATTGCAAAAGGGGTGCATAAATAACTCTGCCAGTGAGTGATTTATGAGCAAGGTGCTGCTCCGAGCTCCTCACCAACGCTCCTCCAGGCAGGAATCATCCCAAATATCTCAGGTTAGACACGCAGAGTGCAAATCAGCTCCAGGTGAAGGAGCAGCATTTTGGAATGACCTGGGATAGTGGAAGGTGTCCCTGTCCATGGCATGGGATGAGCTTTCCAATCCCTTCCCACCCCAAGCAACCCAGGATCCTGTGAAGTCTCCTGATGGGAAGCTCAACCCAGCGTTTAATTTTATAAGGCTTTATCAAGGTGGGAGGGATCTCTCCATGAATCCTCCATTGATAACAATTAAACAGCAGCAGTGGTTATTGATTTATCCTGGCTGGGTGAAACTGCTGCCTCCCTTCAAACCAGAGGATCGTCCTGTTCTCGCAGAGCTGCGTGAGGGAAAGCTAAAGCAGCAGCTCCCTCCATCCAGCTGAATGAAAACAATGGACTTTTACCTCTGTGAGCACTTAAATATCAGCCAGATTATTATTTTTTATCTCTGAGTGAGGCAGGAGCCGTGCAAGGTAATGGATAAAATCCAGGGAGGTGGATCCACGGGGAGGCTGCGTGGACATCAAGCATAGCAAAGCTGCCATAAAATAAAATGAAGGAATAAAGCAGGGAAGAGGGCATCCATAAATCCTAAAGCAGGGCCCAGCATGAGGAGAAAAGGAATAATAAATGGCCAAACACACATCAGCACAGACATAAAGCATAATGAGCTGCTGGCTGAATGTCACGTTAATGGAGAGGTTCTGTTGTCACTCCAAATAAGCAAAAGGATCATTTTGTCTTTGGAGCCCTCAGAGAGCTCCTGGCTGCTGTGGGAAGGGTTGGGGTTTCTCCCTCAGAAATGAATAATTTCTGACACCTGCAAATCCTTCTGTTGGATGTTGGGAGCAGCTCCAATCCCTCCCAGGCTGAGAACATTTGGTGTGGGGCTCGGGGGGGTTGGACACAGCAGGACAGGCTGGGGACACAGGGCAGGGACAGGACAGCAACTCCAGGTCCTGGGTGGGCAGAACTGGGAATACTGGAAAATCCAGGCTATCCACAGCCCCCTCCCCGTGGGAATCACTCGGGTTTAACAAGTCTGGTGCTGCCCCTGAGATGGAGAAACCCCTGGGATGGGTCCAGGCTAGGGAGGAGCAGACGGGGCAGCCCTGGGAGAAGGATTTGGGGGTGGTGGTGGGTGAAACTGGACATGACCCAGCCCAGAACCCCCCAGCCCTGGGCTGATCCCAGTGGGCAGCAGGAGAAGGGGTTCTGTGCCCCTGTGCCCCTCTCAGGTGAGGCCCCACCTGCAGAGCTGCCCCAGGCCTGGAGCCCCCAAAATCAAGGATGTGGAGCTGCTGGAGAGAGCCCAGAGGAATCCACGGAGCTGCTCCAGGGCTGGAGCCCCTCTGGAGCCAGGCTGGGAGAGCTGGGGGTGCTCCCCTGGAGAGGAGAAGGCTCCAGGGAGAGCTCAGAGCCCCTGCCAGGGCCTCAAGGGGCTCCAGGAGAGCTGCAGAGGGACTGGGGACAAGGCAGGCAGGGACAGCACACAGGGAATGGCTTCCCAGTGCCAGAGGGCAGGGCTGGATGGGATCTTGGGCAGGAATTGTTCCCTGGCAGGGTGGGCAGGGGCTGGGCTGCAATTGCCAGAGCAGCTGTGGCTGCCCCTGGATCCCTGGCAGTGGCCAAGGCCAGGCTGGACATTGGGGCTGGGAGCCCCTGGGACAGTGGGAGGTGTCCCTGCCATGGGATGAGCTTTAAGGTCCCTTCCAACCCAAACCATTCCATGATCCTAGAATTCTATGGCTTCTGGAGAAAGCCCCACCTGCTCCCCTGTCCCTCACAACACTTCCAGCTGGGATCTGGCAGATCCTGTGATTCCATGACTGCACAGCTCCTCACCTTCATCCCACCCATTGTANGTACCTGTGTCTTTACGAAACTCTCCATGCAAATCGCTTCGGGATTTCTAAAAATCCGTTCCATTCAATTAGGGCACCCCAGCAGCAGAAGCCATTTCTCAGACTCTCCCTTTTCCCTGGCAGCAGCAGCTGCTCGAGCACCCCTGGTTTGCAGCAGGAATTGGTGGTGGCAGCCCCAGAGCCAAGCTCTGGCAGGGATCCGTTGCCCCGCTGGAATTAATGCAATATTTCCCTTCCTGGGGCTCTCACGTTGTTCAGCTTCTCGTGCAGGGTCAATCCACCCAGCAAAGCCCTGGGAGAAGCCAGCTGGGACAGAGGGAACACTCCCTGGACTGAGCAGGACTGGGCTGGTAGGGACTGGGAGCTGGGACAGGAGGTCTGTGCAGGAGCCGAGCCCAGCTCGGCTCTGGGGGAGCTCCGGAAAAAACTTGGGAAAACTGGGAAAAACTCGTGCTCTGTTTGCCCACCTGTGGAGGCAGCACAGACCCAAGGCTTTGTGTCCTAACCCCACCTCTTGTCCCTTCCCTAGGGCAACGAGTGCCCCAATCCACGTCTGAAATGGGAAGAAAGGGAAGTTTTCCAAGTCCCTCACAAAGCCCTAGATTTCCCCCTAAATCCCCCCCCCAAAATTCCCCAATCCCTCTAAATTCTCTGCCAACCCCATCCAAGTCCCCTTTAAATTTCTCAAACCTCCCCTAAACCCTCCCACATCCCCCCAAATTCCCCCAAACCCCCTTAAATCCCCTCTAAAACTCCCCACGCCCCCCCAATCCCTCCCAATTTTCCCAACCTCCCCAATCCCCCTAAACTCTCTCAAACCCTCCCAAAAGTTCACAAATCTTCCCAAACTTCCACAAATGCCGCCCAATGCCTCTCAAATCCCCCATAACCCCCCAATCCTCCCCAAATTTCCCCCAAATCCCCCCATGGATTTTCTATTTCTTTACATTTATTTTTTTTTACATTGATATTTATTTGTATTTTTATATTTATGCATCTTTAGATAATATAATAAATATACCTATCAAAATGCATTACTATATTGTCTTAGGGTGACTTTATGATGCTTGTATTGATGGCTTAAGTTTTAGCTTTCGTATTTTGCAGATTCTGCACTGCATTGGTGCATAACTCTGAACTTCATATCGAGTGTTAGCAAACCCTCACAGCTCAGTCACACACAACAATCCTTTTGCAGCCCCAGTCTCGGGATGCCCTGTCTGTTTCTGAGATCAGTTTGTCCCAGAGTTAGAAAGGAGTAGAAAGAGACTTCCAGCTTCTTGTTCAGGTGTTTATTATTTCTTATCTTTTAGTTGTGTGCTCTTCAGTGACAAGGTCTTTTCTCTTTGAGAACACGGCTGGAATGGCCCCGAGGGAGTGACCCCCAAGGCTTTATGAAGCCATTTGACCCAATCCAAATCCCAAATGTATGATATTTACAGTTCTGTACCTATTGTCCTTACTTATTTCTCTAATTGACATTTCTACCTCAAACCATTCCATCCAATCACCCTGTGCCACCACACAGCAGAAGATGGGGTCTGTGGAGAAGAAGGAAGAAGCTCAGGCACCACCCAGGATCCTCCATCCTGTCCCTTTTCCAGTCTCCATCCTAAAAACCCAAACTCCATTTTCACACCCCGTGATAAACTAAACTAACATTTTATCAAACCTACAACTCTTCTCTGAGTGTGGAAAGTCCTCTCCATGGGCAAAAGCCAAAGGCAGTGTTTGTTCTCCTGGGGTCCCAGCAAGGGTCCCAAACCCCCCAAGATGTACCTGGGGGTGTTCATGGGGGTCTCTGCTGTGCCCTGGGCTCCAACACCCCAGAACCAGGGGCACCAAGGGCCCAAAAAGTGCAAACAGCAGCGAATTGAGGAGAGCAGCCTGGGAGGGTGGGGCTTCATTACCTGAAGCTGTAATTGGACAATTAACCTCAATATGGAAATGGACCAAAACTTATAAAAGTGTGAAAACTCATGACCAGGTGCCCATCTTGGGTGTAGCCTTGGCTGAGCTCTTGTACTGCCCAAGGCGTGTCCTTTGAAGGCCTTTTTATAAATACCCACTTTATTCCTTTAACCCTGTCCAGCCTCTGTTCTGTGCTGCTGTAGGACACGAAATGAAGAGACGGAGACTTAGAAAAGTTCTAAGAGATGAAAGAACTTTATTTCAAATTTCTGCCTCCTTTCTATAATATTTTAAATATTATATAAACTCCTTTCTATAATATTTTAAGCAATCACTATGGCTAGTGATTGGTAGGCAAAGTTAACACGTCTCCAATCACACTGGTCAAGACAGATATAATATTTTAAATATTATATAAACTCCTTCATATAATATTTTAAACAATCACTCTGCCTAGTGATTGGTAGGCAAAGTTAACACCTCTCCAATCACATTGGTCAAGACAGGTGTCTGTTAAGAAATCTCCTCCTCCGAGAAAGAACGCTAACAGGATAAACTACATATAAACAAATCTCTCATTTACAGAAAAACCCGTGAGAAAAGAATTTTCAAAAAAGTAAACATCAGAAGGCTGAAAAAACCAGGGTGACAGTTCTGGGCAGCCTCTCGAGGCGTCAGCATCCCCAGTGCTCTGTCCTGTCTGTGCTGGATTTTAAGTTCTGCACTTTTAGGGCTGGTTCTGAGGGCGGAGGGAGGGAGAGGAGGCGCGGGGTTTGTCTGCAGACCCGGCCCCTGCTGCCCGCGCTCCTGCTCACGGACAGATCGTCAGCGTGGGAGATCGCCCCGGTGTTCAGTGGGGCTGTTTCAGTTGGCTGAGGCCAGCAGGTTTGTGGAAATGTTCAGTTATTTTTGATCTGGGAACACCAGGACTGCTCCGGGGGTCCCCAAGCTGTGCTGGGGCCGGGACACGGGACTGAGCCCGGAGGGGTGAGAGAAAGCCCAGGACAGACCCACAAAAAGGACTCGTCCTCTCTCTCTTTCCCTCTCTCTTTTTCTCTCTCTCCGACCCACAACAGGACTTTCTGAATTCGTCACCTCTTCAGAACAATGAGAGGTTCCATGGTATTGCCCTGCTTTCTCAGCCTTCTGATGTTCACCTTTTGGAAATTCTTTTCTCACAAATTTTCAGTAAACAATACAGTGTTTACATTCTCTCTTGGAGGAGGAGTTCTCTTGATGGACACCTGTCTTGACCAATGTGATGGGAGAGTTGTTGACTTTGCCTGCCAACGAATTTATTTTGTAAAGAAAACCACTTCAAAAGTTTCCTCCCAAATTTGCCCTGAACCAAGACATATATTTATATTTGTATATGTTTATTTATGTTTATTTATATTATTTTATTTGGCATATCTATATTTATTTATATTTAGATAATATAATATCATATGTGTTATATAATATTATTATTTAATATTTTTACTTATATTTATTTATATTTATTTTTATTTATTTGGCATGTTTGTGTTTATATTTATTCAGAAAATATATAATACATATTTTATCTATTATATCATTCCATTATATCCATTTTCATCCTTATTTACTTTATTTTTATTTATTATTGGTATGTTTATATTTATTTGCCATATTGGATTTATTCCCAGTGGCTGCCCCACCCTCCAGCCCAGCTTTCCTTGAGGAGCAGTTCACACAGGGCTGGGAATTCTTCCCTGCTCTGGGGACAAGGGACAGGGACTGGTCCCAGCCTCTCCTGGTCCTCTCCTGGTGGGAGACGCTCTGGTGACCTCTCCACGGAGAAATTCCAGCTGGAATTTCTGCCAGAAAGCAGCCACAGGCAAAGCACCACAAAACACCACAAAACACCACAAAGCACCACAAAACACCACAAAACGCCACAAATCACCACAAAACACCACAAAACATCAGAAAACACCTAAAATCCATGTCCTGCATTCCGTGACAAGCCAAGGCAGTGTCCCTGTGAGCAGAGCCACCTCCTGAAACTTGGGGTCACCAAAGGGGACACTGGGGTGGTGATGCCTTAAGTTTTAGCTTTCACATTTTCAGATTCTGCACTGCCTAAGTGTGCAGTTCTGAGTCTCATATTTATGCTAGCTGAGCTCTCTTCACAGAGCGGGGACACAAAACAAATCTTTTCCCCTTGGAGACCAAGGACAACTTTCAGGCCCAAAAGCACAAACAACGCTGGACCAAAGGGAGGAACAAGAAGGATGAGACCTCACAACCTGAAGCTGTAATTGGACAATTAAACCCCAATATGCAAATGGACCAAAACTTATAAAAATGTAAACCCTCATGACCAGGGCTCCCATTTTGTGGCCATTTTGGGTCTGCCTGGGGTGCAGCCCTAGTCAGACTCTTGTTCTTTTAATAAATATCTACTTTATTCTCTAGCTCTGTCCAGTCTCTGTTTCAGGTCAGCCTTTCTAAGGCAACAGTGGCCCTGCCAGGCCCTCAGTGGCCCCCAGGCCTCCAGCACCACCCCAGGCCCAGCCTGGGCCACCTTTTGTGTGTTTTTCCACATGCAGAGCTCGGTTTGGGTCTGGAATGCTCAGGCACACAAGGAGAGCTCTGTGTGCCTCTGGGGATGGGGGGCAGAGCAGAGGGAAGGAGCACAGGCAGGGTCAGATCATAAACCAGCTTTTCAGATCTGCAGGAAATTCTTCATCCTCCTGCACCTCCTTGCACAAACTGCCTTGGAGGGGAGGCAGCCCCTAAAGAAAACACATTTCATGTGGGGAGGGCAAAGCCGAGCCCGTGTTAGCATCTGCCTTGTAAAGGAAAGGTGCTCAAATGATCCGTTTTTTAAAAATAAACCTGATTTTTATGTCTATTTCTCACGAGTGGACGCAGCTCCAGGGGTGCTGGTGGATGTGGTGCCCTCAGCCCTCACCTGAAGCTTTGTGCCTTCCCTGCTGGTGAAGAGATTTCACTTCCCTGCTCTACCAAGGATCCACCAGGGGATATTTGCAGCTGGATTGGATTTATGGAGCATCCAAGTGGAATCTCAGCATTTAATTCCGTACAGACAACCAAGAAACCCCTTTGCTGAAGCCCTGCGGGGATGCTGAGCACCCCTGGAGACATCAAACAGCAAATTCAGGGAGTGCTTTGGGATGTGACACCCATAAGAGCTCATCTCAGTGTTTGCCCATTTCTCATTTTATCTACCTGCATTTCCCTCCTGGAGAAGTGTCCCCTGCTGGGACACATCAAACCTTTGTCAGAAAGCCCAAAAGTCAGAACAGTCCCCTCCACAGGGGTCTTAGGAGGGAATTTCTGTCCTGTGGGGTGGGGGAAGAGGAAAAAGAGAATTAAAAATGGGGTTTTAAATGAGAATGGTAAAAAATCTCTGTCAAAGAGCACATTTGGGTGAATTTGAGCAGGGGGGACAGCCCAATGTCCTGCACAGTGACAAAGCCACCACGCTCAGATCCCGCTGGTTTCATTTCCAGGAGATGAGGACACAAATCACATCCCCAGGAGACAGGGCCAGAGCTGCAGATCCCTCAGCCAACACTGCTGCCTTAGGACTTGAGCTTTTGTATTTTTCACTTGTTTGTAATCCTGCAATTTTTAGTGTATAACTCTGAACTCCACACACAGTGTGAGCTGCTGCTGCTTCCCCATTTGGGGCAGACACAACAATTCCTCTCCAGGCCTGGCAATCAAGGACCCCTCACTGCCTCAGGCCCCCAGAAATGGGAACAAAAGTGAGCTGGGGGCAGCAAACTTGGGCTAAATGACTTCATTACCTGAAGCTATAATTGGAGGATTAACCCCAAATGTGCAAACTGATCGAAGTGTGAAAACCCTGATCTGTTGTCCATTTTTGGGTGTAGTCCCTGGGGGGCTTTGTCTGCCCAAAATGTACCTGAAGGCCCTTCAATAAATAGAACTGCTTTTTGTTCCCTTAATTTTCTCTGACCTCTGTTTTTGGGAATCCCAACAAGGCATCAACACCTTCTGCCCTCCTCCTGCTGCCACAGCCCAGGGCTGCTGCAGCACCAGCTCCCTGAGCACTGCCAGGGAATGGTGCCTTTGCTGGCAGGGAACGCCAGGTCCAGAGGGAGGAACTTGGATGCTTCACTGCAAAAACAGCAGGGTGAGTTTGAGGTGAAATTCCCGGCCCCTGCTTTTGTTCCTGAGGATATTTGGAGGACAAAGCCACGTCCTGCTGCTGATCCTCCTGTCCTGACACCCCCATGCTGGACACCTGAGCAGCGCTGGGCTCCGATCTCCCAGCTGGATGTGTTCAAAAAGCCCCCCAGTTCTGCTGTCTTTGTGATTGAGAAACCCAAAGGCCTCGTGACTTTGTAGATGACTTCACACATTCAGAGGGCAGGAAGGAAGCCGAGCTGCTCTCGCTTCGCTTTCCGTGGGGCGGCTGCAAATTCGACCTCATTAACTCAGGAGTGCCCAGAGGGACCCGAAAATGACCCCCCAAACCCCCCCTGAGCCCCCCAAATGCTGCTGCTTCAACATCAAGACAGCCACAGTGGCCCTGGGGATCTTCCACATGGTGAGTCCTGGGCCTGGAAGGGGGACAGGGACAGGGAGACAGGAAAACAGAGGTGGAGCCTCTCCAGGAGGCGCCTTGTTGTGGTTCAAAGGTTCCCTGACGCTGGAATGTTGTCTGTTCCCAAGAGGAAAACCCAATGAGTTCAGAGGGATGAACAAAAGGTGGTGGAGGACAGGGAGAAGTGGAATTTGCCATACTGGGAGGGGTTTTGAACAGTTTTTTCCCTGGCTCTGCCAATTGGAGCTCAGGGAAACTTGCTCTGCTCCTGTTCTGCTGCTCGGTGCAGGAGCTCCTACCCGAGTGTATCCCGAACCTGCTGGGTGGGAATGGGCAGCACTGGCAGTGGGAATGTGGGAATGGGGCACTGGAGGGGTTTGGGAGCTGGATGGGCAGAGGGTGATGGACAGAAGCCTCCTCTGTGTCTCTTTGGGTTTCCATTGGGATCGTGGCCATGTCTGGCTCCCAGGCAGCTGGAGAAGCTCTTCAGGACAGGGATGGCAGAGCAGGAGAGCCTGGAGTCCCCTCTCTCCCACGCTCCTGGCTGCACTGAGGAGCTTTAGGTGCTTTCAGCCATCCTGAGGATGTGGTTTCTTGCACGGCTGGGTTACTAAAATAATCCCTGTGCTGCACTGGGTGTGCACAGTCAGGGTTTGGGAGCCCTCGGGGTGATAACGGGGCTCTCACAGGTTCCTTGGACAGCAGAGGGGGAGCTGGGGACCTGCAGCCTGCAGAAATCCCATGGGAATGGCAGCTGTGGCAGGGGAAGGACATTCCATGGTCCCACCACAGCTCCGGGTGTGCCCAGTCAGGGTTTGGTGTCCTCGGGGTGATAACGGGGCTCTGACACATTACCTGGACAGGAGAGGGGCACTGGGGAGATCTGCAGCCTGCAGAAATCCCATGGCAAGGGCAGCTGTGGCAGGGGAAGGACATTCCAAGGTCCCCCCTCTTCCCTGCAGCAGCAGGAGCTGTACCAGCCCTTTTGCCCTTGGAAAACGAGGAAATCTTTGGATAGGTCTTGCATTACTGCTTTGAGAGATATCACACAACACCAACCATTTCCCCTGCCTCTTCTCTCCCTTCCTGATGGTGCAGCTGCAGCTGGGCAGGGGGAAGGAAAGTGCAAAGGGAATTTATACCTGATCTGCTCCATCAGTGCTGGGGGTCTGGATCAGGACAAATTCCTGCTGCAGGCACCAGGGATGAATCCCAGCCATGCTGGGTGAGAGCAGCGCCATCAAAGAGCTCTCAGGCTCTGGGCAGTGTCTTCTCCTGCCATAAATCAGCTCTGCCTCGCTGCTGATCTCTTGAGACAGCTGGAATAAATCCTGAGTGTTCTGGAACAGACAGGGAAGGAGAAGGAGGGGAATGAGGAGAGGGTGAGGGTGTGTGATCAGCAAAGCTCCACTGGGTGCAAAGAGGTGACCTGCAGGTGACTTTCAAAGACAGCACTGGGGAGTTTGTCCTGCTCATCAGCTCCTCCAGCCATGAGCAGGCCTCGAGGCGTTTGACAGAGAGAGTCAAGATCTGGGCTGAAAACTTGCTCCTGTGCAGGCACAGAAATCAGAATTCCTCCCCTGCTGGGAATTCAGAATTCCTTCCCAGAGGAGCCTTGGGAAGCAGTGTCTGCACCTTGTCTGGCCTCAGCTGCACTCCAGCTCCTGTCTTTGGCAGCTCTGTAACTCACAGAGCAGAAATTCACCTCTGGAACCCTCCCAGGTCCTGTCCTCCCCTCTGGACACAACTCAGGTGAGCCCAGAGTGGGATTCACTGAGCTCTCACCGGGCTGGGGCTGACCCAGGGGTCCCAAGAGCCTGAGCTGCTTCTCCTGGAACAGCACAACCAAGGAGGTGGCAGGAGAAGATGAAAGGTGAAAGGAACCCAAATGAGAGCTCAAAGCACTCCTCACCTCATCCTCAGCTGCCACAAGAGCCACTTGGAAATTCCAGAGAGAAAAGCTGAAGCTCTGGCAGGGCAGTGTTTCTGCGTGGTGCTCTCAGTGCTGAGTGTCCTCTGCTTGTGTCAGACCCCGCAGCACCCAGGGGACCCTGTCCCTGTCCCCAGTGCCCCCTGCTCCCCACGGCTTCCAGCCCCCCTTGCAGAAACCCCTGTTGTGGAGCAGGAGAGGAGCAGCCTCACAGCAGGGCCATGTGCATGAAGATAAATCACCTGGAGATCAGTCAAGCTGCAAATGTTTCAGGAAAAGAAAAGGCACAACATGACCTCTGAGAGCAGTTTGACCCAACTGCAGCTGCAGCAGGGTTATCCCCAGGGAATCAGGGCTCTGTCAGGTTCTGCATTCAAGATGCCCCAATTTATCTCCCTTGATTTAATGACTTAATGATTTAATGACTGGATTTATCTCAGTCCTACATTATTTCAGGATATCATGGAATCACAGAGTGTCCTGAGCTGTAAGGACCCACGAGGATCCTCAAGTCC
The DNA here is from genome assembly GCA_013400495.1 of Nicator chloris. Classification (NCBI taxonomy): domain Eukaryota; kingdom Metazoa; phylum Chordata; class Aves; order Passeriformes; family Pycnonotidae; genus Nicator; species Nicator chloris. The sequence continues at coordinate 23,541 of WAAE01014846.1, forward strand.
CACTCCAGGCTCTGCCCAGACCCCCACCAAGCCCACCCTGGGCATCCCTGGAGCGCTGTCCAAAGGCTCCTGGAGCTCTGGCAGCCTCGGGGCCGTGCCCATTCCCTGGGGAGCCTGGGCAGTGCCAGCACCTCTGGGGGAAGAACCTTTCCCTGCTCTGCAGCCTGAGCCTGCCCTGGCCCAGCTCCAGCCCTTCATTTCCCGGGGATTCAAATTTCTTCCACCAAGAAATGTGAAACTCCTTGTACAGACAGGCAGCAATGAGATGAGGGGACTGCTCCAAAAGTTCAGCTGTAGGAGATAAGGGAGGAAGGGCAGGAGAGGGGCTGGGAATTGAGTACCTGGAAGTGAAATCCTCTATTTTAAACCTGCTTTTCTCCTGCTGTGGCATTGCAAAGGCAAAGGGAACTGGGTGTTTTTCAGTCTGAAATGGGAAGGTTTTGGTTTCTGCCAGAGCCGAGGGGTGGATCTGCAGTGGGAGCAGCTGAGCAAGGAGTGCAGGGCAGGCACCACATCCATCCTCCTCTGCCTTCTTCCCAAAAGGCCCCTCTGCAGAGGGTTCATCCCCTTGGATGTGCATTCCCTGCAGGAAGAGGGAAAGCTCCACATTCCAGCGTGCCAAAGGCAGCTGCTGGAGAGATCTCCTGGTGCTGGCCAAGGGAAAGGCCTGGAGGTCTCTGCCTGCTCCCAGCTCAGTGCTCCTTTCTCTCTATACAAAACGGAAAATTTTAAACCAACTTTTGCCTTAAAAGTCTGCTGAACCTGTCAGGCTGGGCTGGGGTTTCCTGCCGTGCTCTTATCTTGTGTGACTGCACTGGGCCTGGGTTGTGTGGCGCATTTCCACACCAGCAAGGAAACCAGGGCCTTGTTTTTCTCTGACACTCATCAGAGAGGGTTCCTCACGCTGAACTGCAGCCTCTGGATCTGCTGAATGGGATGGGGCAATTTGGGGTTTGCTGTCCTGCTCTGACCCACTCCTCTTTCAGAAAAACCTGATATTTAGGGCCCAGCTCATCCATTTTGCTGAGGCCTCCTTTTAAGTGAAACCTGAAAAAACAATTTCTGCCCATATTTCCCAGGCTGGCAATTGAGGGGTTGGACCAACAGCAGAAGTAAAGGAAGCAAAACCTGTTTGGGAGCTTGAACACGAAACCTCCCAGCCACCTTGCAGTCAGGTGTGATCTCCATGTGTCTTCATTACGAGATCCCTCCCCTCCCAAGGGGCACCAGCAGCTGTAAAGACACTTTGGATCGAAGCAATTTCATCCTTGACAGGGTTCAGAGCTGCCCTGGGAGCTGAAATGCTGTTCCATTAAGCTGAACTCGTGTTAACTTTGTCGTGTCCTCGTGTAATGAGATCTGGATATTCCTCCTTTCCCTGCCAGCTCACCAGCAAATTGCCAAGTTCATTTACTTCATCGAAAAAAAGGGAGGACAGCAGAGTGACTCTTGAACAAGCTGGCATCAGACAGGCCCAAGGAAAACCTGACACATATTTCCCTCTCATCCAGACGCTGGACAGAACTGTAAATTTGGAGGGACAGGTGCAGGGGTTACTGCATTTTTACCGAGTGAGGCAAATTCAAGCTCGCCTGCAGAAAAGTGGCTGCTGAGGGAAATTTCCCCCAAAGACACCTCCTGCCCCCAGCAGAGAGAATTTCCAGTTAGAGGAGGCGGGATCCTTCCAAGGAGAGGTTTGAGCATGGTGGAGGAAGAAATCGGATCTAGCCCAGTGGTCAGAGGGCAGAGTTTATTGTGATGGAAGTAAAGGCATCTGAACAGAGCAGACAGACAGGGACACTCAGGGACAACCCCCAAGCCAGAACCCTGACCACGGGTAGCTGCTTGTACTGGGGGGAGGGGGAAAGGGAAGGGGCAAAGAGCCCACCAAGCAGGGAACAGGGGGGAGTGAATCAGGGACAGAGGGACACCTGAGAAACCCAATTCCTGGCAGGTAGGGATGGACTTCTTTGCCTAATCCAGTCATTCGACGCCCCTTTGAGGAATTCCTCAGGAGCAGGAGAGGAGACCCTGTGTAAGGCATAGGGGGAAGGGGGATTAGCACAAACCTGGGAGGGGAGAGCCATGGCTGGGATTACAGGAGATGTGCAGGAGTGAATGCACCACAGGAGATGTGCAGGAGAGAATGCACCACAGGAGATGTGCAGGAGAGAATGCACCATAGGAGATGTGCAGGAGAGAATGCACCATAGGAGATGTGCAGGAGTGAATGCACCACAGGAGATGTGCAGGAGAGAATGCACCATAGGAGGTGTGAAGGAGAGAATGCACCACAGGAGATGTGCAGGAGAGAATGCACCACAGGAGATGTGCAGGAGTGAATGCACCATAGGAGGTGTGCAGGAGTGAATGCACCACAGGAGATGTGCAGGAGTGAATGCACCACAACAGACAGGGTGGGCCAGGGGCTCCCGGTCCCCTCTGCAGCCAGCCTGCCTGGCTGGTGCTGGCTCTGGGGGGGCCACAGCTCTTCTGCAAGCTGCAGCTGCAGCTGGGGGCTCGGAAAGTTGGCAAATTTGCTTTCAGATTGTTTCTAGAGACAGAGGGAAGGGCTGTGCTCAGCTCCTGTCAGCTCCCAGCCTCGCTTCCCCCTTTCTGGGGCAAGGCAGCGCCTTCCCTCCCACAGCTCCTCTGCAAGGGCAGCTCAGGCCCCCTGGCTGGGCATCCCCGCTGCCCAAACCCTGTCTGGATCCCTCTGAAAATGCAGAACCACCCTGTGCCCAGCCCCAGCCCTGCAGCAGCCGGGCCCGTGCTGGGACCCAGCAAACACCAGCCCAGACCACAGCGGCGCCGCTTCCTCCCGGCCCGCGGTGCTGCTCGGGCCCTGCTTGGAGTGGTGGAAGTGAAAGGTTGGTGCAGGTCTGGAGGAGAAGTGGTTTCAGCTCTGCCCGAACTGGTGCTGATGTGGGCGGCAGGCAGGGCCTGGCTACTGCATCCCTGCGGGGCCAGAGGGCTCCGGGTCACGGAGAGGGGCACTGGAGGGACCCCAGGGGCACTGGAGGGACCCCAGGGACACTGGAGGGACTCCAGGAGCACTGGAGGGACCACAGGGTCAGGCTGGAGGGACCCCAGGAGCACTGGAGGGAGCCCAGGGTCAGGCTGGAGGGAGCCCAGGGGCACTGGAGGGAGCCCAGGGGCACTGGAGGGAGCCCAGGGGCACTGGTGCCACCCTGTGCCCCAGCAGGGCCATCCCAGAGCTCAGGGCACCTCATTGTGTCCATGTGGCTCCGGGATATCCCAGGGAGGAGACTCCAGCCCCTCTCTGGGCTCTGCCCAGGGCAGAAGTTGTGCCTCCTGTGCTGGGATCAATCCCTGCCCGTGGCTCTGGTGCCATTGCTGGGCCTGGAGCAGAGCCTGGGGCTGCTCTGACCTCCCTGCACAGGGACAGACAGACAGGGACACCCAGGGACACATGAGGACACACACAGGGTGCCCAGAGCAGCTGTGGCTGCCCCTGGATCCCTGGCAGTGCCCAAGGCCAGGCTGGACACTGGGGCTGGGAGCCCCTGGGACAGTGGGAGGTGTCCCTGCCATGGCAGGGGTGGGATGGGATGAGCTTTCCAATTCCTTCCAACCCATGGGCAAATCCCTTCCCAATGTGGGCAGTGGTTCCCACGTTTCCCATGGAGCAATATTCCCAAATATTCCTGTGGGTGGGTTGGAGGCTCAGCCCAGCCCCCAGTGCAGGGTGGAAATCCCTTCCTGCAGAGCTTTTCCAGGATGGCAACAGGGAATAACCCAGCAAGTTCCATCCTTTCTGTGGTTCCCTGATTCCATGGAGATCTCCTAAGCTGGGCTCAGACCTGGATTTTTCACTGCACATCTTCCCTGGGTGAGTGCAGCAGTTCAGGGCCAGGACTGAGCCCACAGCTCTGCACCTCCCTCCATCTCCCAGCTGGTTAAACCCAGGACAGAATGAGCTCTGGAGGCTGGGGGTTGAGGGAAAACTTGGGGAAAAACATTCTGGTTCAACCTGAAAAAAGAACATTTGGAGGTTTTCCTCAAATAATAAAAGAAGGAAAGTGATGGTTTTGTCATTGGAGTGGCACAGCTACACTTACAGGGAGATCTTTAATCTTTTTTGTGTTTCTTTTTACACTTTGGAATACTGGTGTTGCATTTCCCTCAACGCTGGAGCAAAAGGCAATTTCAAAATATAAAACCAGGATAAACGCCATTGAAACAGAACTCACTTCCTTTGTCATTTCTCCACGCTCCTTCTGTTGGCAGTTAAATCCAAAATATTAACAAACTGATAACTGTTGTCTCAGAACTTCCTGGGATTTAAGCCCTTTGTGTTTGGCTCACTTGGAGACTCACCCATCCAGTGTTCCCTGGAAATAAAGTCACTGCTGGGAATTTTTCCCAAGGCCCCTGAATTGTGTTTTTTGCTTTGTTCCCCAGGTCATGAGCGTCCTGCTGCTGATTGAGTATTCCCTGGAGGTGGCCAACGGGAAGGGCTTCTGCAAAGACCTGGCCAAGGATTACTACAGGATTGGTGGGTCCTGGGAATGCAGGGAGGGAACCCTCAGCCCTGCACTGCTCCCTCCGCCTTTTCCATCAAAGAATTTGGAACTCTGGGTCAAAAGCTGAGGAGGGGATCTAGGCTCTGTTCGGGTTTTGCTTTAGGCCAGGGCTATGCTGGAGATCCATGTGGAGCCCAGAGAAGTTTTTATTTCAGATCAGCCCAACCTCTGCAGCACCCGCAGAGTCCTTTGGCTCCCTCTGGAATCTCCTGTGGGTTCCCCTGGCAATCCTGGTTTCCCTTCCTCCCCCTTTTCCCCAGCTGTGCATCATTCCAGCCCAACACACACTCCTGACTTCCTTCACGTTCTGGGCGTTTCCAGGGAAACACTGAAATGTCTGAGAGCTCCTCAGTGACAGAGGGGACAAATCCCACCCCACATGGATCCTGTGGATCTGTGGGACACTGCCACCAACCCCCCTCCATGCCATGGAGCCATTCCCATGGAGCCATTCCCACGGATCTCCTGCCCCTCAGCTGGACAGAGCCACACCACTCCTTCCTCCCCCTGTGACCCTCGTTCCCAGATTTTCCCAACCTCTGGTGTATTTTTCCAGAACACCGGTGGCTGGAAGAGGCAGCCCAGCTGTCCCATAGCTCACAATTCCTGAAGGATTGAATTCCTCCAGAAAGACCCTGCTCAGATCCTTGCAAAGACCTGGAGCTGTCTCGTGAGGTGCCATCTAAAAAAAAAACCAGCTCCCCTGCCCTCAAATATTGCCCAGCCAGGATGTTCTGCACGAGCTGTTTGGCAACAAGTGCAGGGGGTTTTCCTTTGAGTCATTTCCCACGTAAAACCACAACTGAGATAACCCTGGGAGCAAAAGGAGGGCCTCTCTCTGCCCCGTCCATGCCCACAGAGAGAAAAACACAACCCCTGGCAGCCAGGAATTGCCGTTCCCTGCTTTTCCAGAGAGGCTGTTCCTGGGCTGCAAATTCCCTGTACGTGGAGGAAAAGGAGGCTGGGCACAAACTCCTGCACATTCCAAACTCTCCTGTGCCCAGGATAGGAGACAGAAATAGGGAAAAGCACCAAACCAGGAACAGGCACTGCCTGGTGAAGTTATAAAAGCTGGCTTCATGTTTTTCCAAGGAAAGAGGCACTACTGGGATCCCCCAGGGCTGAAAGCTTTGGTTCATCCAATCCAAATGATGAAGGATCCTGGATCCTTCAAGGATCATGGAATGTCTGGATTGGAAGGGACTTTAATCACCCAGTTCCAAGGGGAAGGGCATCAGCAGTGATGAAAAAATGGGAATTTGGGTGAGTCGTGCAGATAGGAACCTGAGCAAGGCACAGTGCAATGGTCCCCACGTTTCCCATGGAGCAATATTCCCAAACATTCCCACGGGGGTGTTGAGGCTGCTCTGCTCAGCTCAGCCCCCAGTGCAGGGTGTAAACCCTTTCCTGCAGAGCTTTCCCAGGAAATAACCCAGCAGGGAATAAATAACCCAGCAGGGAATAAATAACCCAGCAGGGAATAAATAACCCAGCAGGGAATAACCCAGCAGGCTCCAGAGCCTGGACTGGGGTCAGCACAAGGAAAACGGAGCATCCATCCATCCATCCATCCATCCATCCATCCATCCATCCATCCATCCATCCATCCATCCATCCATCCATCCATTCCAGTAAAACGTGTTCCCACTTTCAATTTTTGATGGGAATTGAAGAACTTGATGCAAGTGTGACCTCAAGCGTTTCTTTCCTCTTTCAGGGTTTGGTTGTTTTGCTGTTTTATGGGGGTTTGGGGTTGTTTTTTAGGTTGGGGTGGTTTTTTTTTTGGTTTGGTTTGGTTTGGTTTGGTTTGGTTTGGTTTGGTTTGGTTTGGTTTGGTTTGGTTTTTTTTGGTTGGGTTTCTTTTTTCTTTTTTTTGGTTGTGGGTTTTTTTTTTGTTTGGGTTTTTTGTTTCTGTTTCTTGGTTTTTTTAGTTTGTTGTTTGGGTGTTTGTTTGGGGTTTTGTTCGTTTATTTGGGAGTTTGTTTGTGGTTTTTGTTTGGATTTTTGTTTGTTTGGGTTTTTTGTTTTGTTTGGGGGGGTTGGGGTGTTTTTTTTGTTGTTTTTATGTCATGGCACCAACCCATGCCTGCTGCCAGCAAGGGAGGATGACTCTGTTTTGTGGGAACAAGCAGGAGGCAGCCAACTCATGGGAAGTTGTTCTCCCTTGGTTTTCCTTTTCTTCCCATCCCTTTGTGTTTGTGGAGTTGTGGGGTTTTTGTTTCTTTGTGGTTTTGTTGGGGGGGTTGATCCAGGTTCTGCTTGGAAAATCCTGCTGGGCAATTAGCTGGCAATGGCTACTTCCCAATTAATTAGGGATCCTGCCAGAGAGCTGGAGCAGGACCCATGGAGAGAGAGGCAGGAAAACTCAGCTGTGCTGGACCCCAGAAAATCCCGGGATAAGGAGAGAAATCCTCTCTGGACAAACCCCTGAGTTCTGGTGCTGGGTGAAACCCAGGGGAAAAGGCTTTGGGAGTTTGGGTTTCCATGGGATTGGCTCCTTTAGGGAAAAGGCTTTGGGAGTTTGGGTTTCCATGGGATTGGGATTGGCTCCTTTAGGGAAAAGGCTTTGGGAGTTTGGGTTTGCATGGGATTGGGGTTGGCTCCTTCAGGGAAAAGGCTTTGGGAGTTTGGGTTTCCATGGGATTGGGATTGGGATTGTCTCCTTTAGGGAAAAGGTTTTAGGAGTTTGGGTTTCAATGGGATTGGGATTGGCTCCTTTAGGGAAAAGGCTTTGGGAGTTTGGGTTTTAATGGGATTGGGGTTGGCTCCTGCAGGGAAAAGGCTTTGGGAGTTTGGGTTTCCATGGGATTGGGATTGTCTCCTTTAGAGAAAAGGCTTTAGGAATTTGGGTTTTAATGGGATTGGGACTGGCTCCTTCAGGGAAAAGGCTTTGGGCGTTTGGGTTTTAACGGGATTGGGATTGGCTCCTGCAGGGCTGGTCCCACAAAGGCTGTCTGGGTCCTTTGTTAAGCTCTGTTTTGGGTTTAGGCTGTTCCCTTGTAATCTTTGGTTCTTTGTGCGCCACATCCCAGCCTTGGTTCTACTCCCCTGCTCCTCAAAGGTGTGGTTGTTGTTCTGCCTTGGAATTTTGGCTTTCCCACACCCTGGGAGCAGAAGGAAAGCAGCAGTGGCTGCCTTTGGAGGGAGCTGCCCTTTGTGTTCCTGATTTTCTCCAGGAGGCAAAGCCCTTTCCCCCTCTCCATCCTCGGGGTTTGCTGAGTTTGGGGGTTCTCTCTTCACTGTTTATGGAGATTTCTTCCTCCTCTGAGTCTCAATTCCCACGACTTGGGGAGGAGCAGCTCCTGCACTGGGGTTTTATCAGGTTATGAGGAAAAGCTGTTACCATGCTTTGCAGCATCAGGGCCCTCCTCTCCTGGTGGAGGGTTAGTGGATAATTTGGATCATTCCCTGTACCCCACCCCTCCAGATGGCTCCATTCCCCCTCGAGATCAGCTTTTTTTGGCTTCCTGGGGCGTTGCAGCCTCCCCAGAGGGTTTTTCCCCCAAGCATGAAGGAGGAAGAGGCTCCTCCTGCTGGGAGGAGGAAATGTTGGGCTGAAGGTTTGCCATCATCTCCAGAGCTCATTCCTGGAGGACATTTAAAGAGGACACAGCAGGGGAACTGAAAATGCCTTTTGTATCAAATGAAACGAATTTAAATTGCATTTAAATTAACTCTGTCAGCAGAGGGAGGACTGGAGGGGTGGCACTGCTGCTGCCACCTGCCCAGACGTGGCTCAGGAAGGTCTTCAGCAAACCTGGAATTGGTCCAGAGCTTCTCAGTGACATTTTTAGTCCTTTCTTGAGCTGGGGGGAGAATTGTGTCCCTTTGCCCTGGGGGGAACCTTTGCATTAGGGAAAAGACACAGCAAATGCCCAAATTCTGATAAAGCTGTGACAGTTGTCAGTGTTGGCGTCACCTGCCTGAAAAACAGGGACAGGTTTCTCTGCCTTGGCTTCTTTGGGAAGGATTTTATCCTTTTGACAACAACAACAACAACAACAACAAAAGGAATTTAATTAGGGAATATTCACTGGAATAAAGAATATCAACTTCTAGAAAGGGAATAAAGGATCATTTGGGGTCTGCCCAAGCACTGAAATCTTCCCTCACCACAGGGGGACCAAAGCTCCAGGTGAACACTCAGAGCTGGGGGAGATGGAGATGAATTTTTGTGGGGAAAAAAGGGTGATATGGAGCAGCAAAGGATTTCAGAGCAGCTGGAATGTGACAGGAATTCTACAGCCACAATTCCCAGGGTTCTTTATGAAAACAGTGGGAGGGTGATGGATAAAACAGAGTCAGGCACTGGATTTGTTCACGGTTGTGTGGGATATCCTCAGCTGGAAGGGACCCCCAAGGATCATCAGTCATGTACACCTGTGGGAAGGATCATCTGCTTTAAAAAAAAGACAGAAAAATCAAAAGTTTGGCTCTTTTCTAGCGGAATTAAACCCTTTCTTGAAGCATTTAGGAATTGAAGAACCCAAACTGGGCAGTGCTGTTTTAAGCTCAGGTGAAACAGAAGGACAGGAGCTGGAGGAGGCTCTGGGAAAGGTTGTGCAGAGGCAGGTAAACAAAAATGCAGCAGAGTTTTGCCTCTGGAGAGGTGAATCAGCACCAGGGCAGGCTGTGATTCCAGGAGGGAAAATTGCTTCCAGCCAAAGGTTGAGCAGGAACTCCATGGATAGAAAACATCACCCCCTGCACCCACAGCAGCTGCCAAAAATCACCCTGGACCCCCTCACGTTGTATTTTTGAGGTGTCCTGTACATCCCACAGCTGAGAGCTGAGGGGACAGATCACCCCCTGACCTTCCCTGGCCTCACCAGTGGAGAGAGGGGGGTTAAAATTCCTGCTCTTCTCTGAGAGATTCTGAAGCTCCTTCAGCATTTCACTGCTGGTTCCTTTCTCTGCCTTTCAGTCTCTAAATCATTTCCAGCTCATAGCTACGAGCCAAAAGCCCTCTGGGTTTTTTTAATGCTGCATTTTGTAGCCTGGGATATTTAACATTTCAGCCCTTGGTTCCCTGGGGCTCAGAACCTGCACGGCCTGGTGGATACAGGAACTTCAAAGAGAGATGAAAAATGGGTGTAAAAAGGGAAAAGAGGGTTAATTCCAGCTGCATGGCATTAACTCCTCCACAGACACGATTCTTTGTGCCAGGTTGAACTGTCCCTTAGGGGTGTGATGGAGTTGGGACATCTTGGTGAACTGGTGATTCCTTTTATCGTTTTTATCCCTTGCAGCTGATGTCACCACCAGTTTCCTGCTGATCTTCATGTTGTTTGTCATCAGCTTCCACCTCCTGCTCGGGGTGCTCAAGGTAATTCCCCACAAATGGCATCCAGGGTTTGGATGGTGCTCGCTGGAATTGTGGTCAAAAAAAGCAGGGAAACCCCCCAGAACCACAGAATCATATAAGGGAAAAAAGGCAGATAAAAATCTCAGAGTCCCAAAATCACAGAGGAAAAAAGGCAAATAAAAATGTCTCCTGGTTCCAGAGGGGGAGAGGGACTGGTTTCAAGCCTCAGGTTCTTATGAAAAGCTTCAAACACACAGATTTACCAAATCTGGGCAACATTTCCACCTGGGCTATGTTTGGTGTTAAACGAAGGCGATTTTATGATTTAGAAAGGTTTTCTTGCCTCATTTCCTTGCTGCGTTGCAAGTCAGGTCCTGTCAGAGAACTGTGACTGCCCTGTTGCACCAGGGACTCTTTTCCCAGTACAGGAGGAGCAATGGCCAGGCCTTGGGGTGGAAACCCCAGGAATCTGATGGTGGCACAGTTCTCAGCATGAAATACCACCCAAATAACCCAGCTCTCCCTCTGCAGAGGTAACTCTTAGGGATTTACAGTCGGATGACAGCTCTGACGGGAAGTGCCAGTGTCACAGAGTGAGAATTCACAGGAATTTTCCAAAGGGGTGACAAAAATCAGCATTGATGCCCTGTTTTGTCTGGATCAGTTGTCACTGAAATCAGAAACTTCAGGGAAGTGCCAATTCTTGGAGCAGGATCTCAGTCCTTCCAGGTGTTGCCAGCTGCTCCCGTTTCCCACTTGCAATGGAAATAACCGGCCCTGCTTTTCCTCCTCAGAAGAGGGAGCGGCTCCTGATCCCCTTCCTGGCTCTGCAGGTCATTGATTTCCTCCTCAGCCTGCTGACCATGTTCAGCTCCTACATCCAGGTGCCCGTGATCATCTCCGTGTCCTCGCTGGGCCACACGGTGGGTGACAGCTCCTCCTGGGGCTCCCGGGGCTGGGGGGTGCTGGGAATGGGGGATGTCACCTTGGGGTGCTCATTTAGGTTGGAATGAAGGATCTTTACCCTGGGCTGTGGTTTGTCATGGAATTCTTTAGGATGGAAAAGACCTTCAGGGTCCTGGAAGGCTGGAATAAAGGATGGTTACCCTGGGCTGTGGTTCCACATGGAATCCTTTAGGTTGGAAAATACCTTTAGGGTCCTGGAAGGTTGGAATAAAGGATGGTTACCCTGGGCTGTGGTTCCACATGGAATCATTTAGGATAGAAAAGACCTTTAGGGTCCTGGAAGGCTGGAATAAAGGATGGTTACCCTGGGCTGTGGTTCTTAATGGAATCATTTAGGAAGGAGTAAAGGATCATTCTCTTGGGCTGCAATTCTTCATGGAATCCTTTATGTTGGAAAAGATCTTTAGGGAAGGTTGGAATAAAAGACTGTCATCTTGGGCTGTGGTTTGTCATGGAATTCTTTATGTTGGAAAATACCTTTAGGGTCCTGGAAGGTTGGAATAAAGGATGGTTACCCTGGGCTGTGGTTCCACATGGAATAACTTAGGATGGAAGGAAGGATCATTAACCAGGGCTGTGGTTCTTCATGGAATCATTTAGGAAGGAGTAAAGGATCATTCTCTTGGGCTGCAATTCTTCATGGAATCCTTTATGTTGGAAAAGATCTTTAGGGAAGGTTGGAATAAAAGACTGTCATCTTGGGCTGTGGTTTGTCATGGAACCCTTCAGTTTGGAGAAGACTTTTAGGATCCTGAATCCAGATGTGAGGTGGTTTCTCCAGGCTGGAGACAGGATGCAATCCTTGGAGGCTGAAGGGGACCAGTGGCAGCTGAGATATTTATTTTCCCCTGCCTTGGAATGGTGATTTTCTCCTGGCTTTGAGGGAGGTGGCTCTGGGCGTGCCCCCGACAGGAGGGGTTTGCTGGAGACAAACTGGGATTGTCACTGCTCCTGCCAGAGCTTCTGTGGGGCCCAGATGAAGGCCCACAAGGGGTTTGCTCTTTGGGCCAGCAGAAGGGGAGGCTTGGGTTGAATTCAAGGGAATTAATGGCTTAGACTCTGCATGAACCAACCACGGGCTCTGTGTAAAGCGTGAATAATGTGCAGAAGAGACCCAATCCTGTGACTGTAACCCAATTCCTGTCCCCCTGAGCAGGGCCACTCCAGGATTCCCCTGCTGGCGCTGCAGCTGCTGGATTTCTGCCTGAGCATCCTCACCCTGTGCAGCTCCTACATGGAGGTGCCCACCTACCTCAGCCTCAAGCCTGTGGACAGCGGGGTAGGTCTGGAGCCAGCTCTGCTCATTTTCCACACTGGGAACTCCCATAAATTCCCTATTCCATGGCTGTGCAGCCTCTCTGAGCGCTCTGGAACATCCAGAACTGCTCAGTTTGACAACAAAGAGGGTTTTCCATGGTCTCCCCAGAGCTGTTCCTGACTGACAGCTCCCATGTTCCTTAAAAATACACCTTGTTTCTCCTTGTAGGAATCTGAGGGATGCAAATTGCAGAGCAAAGTGATTCAGGTGGAGCTGCCTGCATGGAAAATGCCTCAAATTTCATCTTTATTAAACAGTCATGTTTAATAAGTCCCCCCCACAGTGTTGTTATGAATAGATGGAATCATCACTTTCCTAGGGAAGGATGGAGACATTGATTTAAGGCCCTGGGATCGTGGTCCCATGTTTCTCCCTCCAGAGAAAAGAGCAGGAAAATCCCAGACTGGTGGCAAAAACGGAAATTAAAATTTTAAAAGTTCTCCTTTAAACAGGGCTTCACCCAAGGAGTGGAAACAGCAGGAGGAAAACAATATCCCTGTGATCCTGCTGCCACTGAAAACCCTTCGTGCCTTGCTCTGCCTGAACCTTGAACCCCTCTCTGGGTGTCCCTGGCACAGGGAAGGAGTGTTTGGGGCTGAGACCTTCTCCCTGGCACAGGGAAGGAGTGTTTGGGGCTGAGACCTTCTCCCTGGCACAGGGAAGGAGTGTTTGGGGCTGAGACCTTCTCCCTTTTNCCCTGGCAGAGGGAAGGAGTGTTTGGGGCTGAGACCTCCCTGGCAGAGGGAAGGAGTGTTTGGGGCTGAGACCTTCTCCCTTTTCCCCCAGGGCTCGGTGCCAGCCCTGCAGAAGCTGCCAGCAGAGGAATACGCCAAGGTGATGATCACCTTCACCATCGCCTTCGTGGCCGTGCTGTTCCTCAAGGTAAAAGGCTCTGAAGGGAGGCTCCCCCAGGAAAATTCAGCTGGAATTCTCTCCCAGATCTGCCCTGCTGGGCTCTCCTCAGGCACAGTGGGAGCTGTGCCTCTGTATGGTTTATCTAAATCCCTGCCTTTACTCTTCTGTGGGAGTTACAGAGAAAAATCCCTTTTATGTCCCCAAATCATCACTGCCCATTCCTCTCTAGGAGGACAAAAAGGCTGAAAACAAACACAGCAGCCCTCTGCTGCAACATGCCAAAATAAATGAAGTTACTGAGATTACATGAGATCATTTATCCAAATATCTCCTTCTACATTTCTGTGTGAGTTATAAAGCAAAATCCCTCATGTCCCCAAATCATCCCTGCCCACTGCTCTCCTAGAGGGAGAGAAAGGTTGAAAACAAACCCAAAGAAATGAGATTATTGAGCAGCAGCTGAGACCTTTCATTCAGTGAGGGGCTGTGTCCACTCTGATGGGAGCAGGGTTTTCACCCTGATTCTCCCAAAGTTCTTTAAAACCAGGAGCTAAACCCTGCTGGCGCCTCAGACTGCTCCACTGGAGAGGGGTTTTATTCTTTTATTGCTTCAGTGGCTCAGAGAACGGATTTTTTACCTTCAGCCCCACAAAGAACACCAGATTCTTCCAGGTACTCAGGCAGAAAGTGCTGCTTGTGGGCTGGAAACCATTTGATATCCTGAGCCTTCCAGGTGGGCCAGATAAGGCAGTGAGGAGTGGAGAGTTCTGCACGGATGCACTTCTGGCATGGCTTTAAAACCTCTTTCAGCATTTGCATGGAGTGTGCAGCAGGAGCAGAGATAACCCCAGCTGGCAGGAAGCTCCCTGACATGGCAAAAGGATTAATTGGAATTTTCCACAGCTTCACCCACAAAATGCTGCACTTGCAAGGGGTTTTCATGCTGGGCTTGTGAGAGGAGGGACGGGGTGGGATAATAAAACCCCCAGGACTCCTGGTACACTGAACTCCCCAAAAAGCCGTCAGGACCCCCATCCTTTAATCCCAGTGCCAATCCCTCTCCTCTTCCATGGGTAAAACCCCATGGAATTCCCTCCTGCCACCTCCCATCTCAGAGCAGCGTGGGGCTGGGTCTGCATTCCCTGTGTTCAAAATCCCACGGGAGAAACATTCCAAGGGCAGCGTGGGGCTGGGTCTGCATTCCCTGTGTTCAAAATCCCACGGGAGAAACATTCCAAGGGCACTGTGGGGCTGGATCTTTGTGGCCTGTAGGGCCCTGACAGGATCAGTTCTCCTGAATTCCTTGGAAAAAAATTCCAAGGGCAGCATGGGGCTGAGGCTGTGGGGCTGCAGTGGTGACAGGATCAGTTGTTCCAAATTCCTTGGGAAAAAAATTCCAAGGGCAGGGTGATGCTGCCATGGCAGCTTTAAGGCAATTCCCTGCTGGTCTCTGCATCCACGGGGGATCCTAAATCCATGGATGATCTGGGCTGGAGGCACCTTCAGGCTCAGCTCATCCCTGCCATGGCAGGAACACCTCCCACTGCCCCAGGGTGCTCCAGCCTGGCCTTGGGCACCTCCAGGGATGGGAGCTGGGCAAACATTCCAATAATCTTCATCTCTTGGAGATAAAGGTTTTCTTGGAATCATAAAGTTCTCCAGCACCACAGGGATAAGAAAGCAGAAAGTAGGGGAATAAAGCATTCCTTGTGATTTTGATTTATTTCCAAACCCAAACTGGGGAGTGCATTCCTCCTTGTATGATTTTAATTAATTTCAAAATCAAAATCAGGGAGTGCATTCCTTTGTTGTGTGATTTTTATTTATTTCAAAACCAAAATCAGGGAGTGCATTCCTTTGTTGTGTGATTTTTATTTATTTCAAAACCAAAATCAGGGAGTGCATTCCTTTGTTGTATGATTTTAATTAATTTCAAAACCAAAATCAGGGAATGCATTCCTTTGCTGTGTGATTTTTATTTATTTTTTCCATTTACTGAGTTGCTTTCATGGATGATTGGAGGTTTTTACCCAGTTTCTGTGACAGCTCCAGATTTGCTGTCTGGATGAAGAGGCTTTGGAAGCAGGAAAGGTTTTGCAATATTCCCAAAAGATGCTCCAAGTTTGGATTTACCTCTGATCTCCAGAATGCTGAGATTGATTTTTTTCAGCTCAGATATTTAATTCCTTTTTTTTCTCTTTGTCTTGGCTTCGTGTCAACACCAACAGCCCTCATTGTCCTGGGAATGCTCAGTGCACAGCCCAGCTTTGGGATCTGTGGCTCCCTGTGTTCCCTGAAAATCCCAACTCTTCCCGAGCACCTTCCCAGGCCAACACAAACACCGGGCACACGACTCTGAGCAGGGAAAACATTGATTTTACAGGGCCAGTCCCACAGACCCCCCTTATTTCCCTGGGCCACAACCCCCTCAGTGCTTTTTCCTGAGAAAAGCTCCATTTATTGCATGGATAAATCCACGGGCTGCCAGGAGATCCTGTCAGGGAGGGGCAGAAATGGGATTTTGCTGAGTGAAGGGATTTTTGGGGCACTCCTTGGATCTCTGAGGTGCCTCTGGTGCTTTCCTGAGGCATCCAGACTTTGTGACCTGCTCTGAAAAATGACAACAAGGTCACAATTTCCCTTCCTACCTCGGGACATTGTGATCTCAGAGGTCTCAGTTTTGTGTTTAATGGATTTTATGTTTAATCACTTGATATTTGCTGGATTATTGATCCCAGCCCCATCCCAGCGTTGTTCTGGATTCATGGAATCCAGACTTTATCCCCTGCTCTGAAAAATGACAACAAGGTCACAATTTCCTTTCCTACCTCAGGACATTGTGATCTCAGAGGTCTCAGTTTTGTGTTTAATGGATTTTATGTTTAATCACTTTATATTTGCTGGATTATTGATCCCAGCACCATCCCAGCGTTGTTCTGAATTCATGGAATCCAGACTTTGTGACCTGCTCCAAAAAATGACATCAGGGCCACGATTTCCCTTCCTGCTCAGGGTGCTGTGTTCTGAGAGCTCTCAGGGTTGTGTTTAGTGGGCTTTATGTCCAATCATTTTATATTTGCTGGGTTATTGATCCCAGCCCCACCCCAGCGCTGCTCTGAATCCATGGAATCACCACATTCCCAGGGAAGGATGGAGACACAGGTTTAAGGCCCCAGGATCATGGTCCCAAACTTCTCCCTCCTGAGAAAAGAGCAGGAAATTGCCAGGCTGGTGGCAGGGGTGGAAATGCCCTTTTTGTCCCCAGTGCCATGGAAAAATGCCCTTTTCCTTCCCTTTTCCCTCTTTTCCAGGCCTACATGTTCAAGTGTGTCCTGAGCTGCTTTAAGTACATCAAAGCCAGCAGGGCAGAGGAGGGGAAAGTGGAGCCACACACAGTGGAAAAGGTGAGGAAAAGTGAATTTACCCCTGGAAGTGGACACAAAAGAGTGGAACAGGTGAGGAAAAGTGAATTTGTTCCTGGAAGTGGACTCAAAATCAGTGGAAAAGGTGAGGGAAAGTGAATTTGTTCCTGGAATTGGACCCAAAAGAGTGGAAAAGGTGAGGGAAATTTATTCCTGAAAGTAGAGCCACAAGAAGTGGAAAAGGAGTGTAAAAGTGAATTTATTCCTGAAAATGGATTCAAAATCAGTGGGAAAGGTGAGGAAAACTGAATTTATTCTGTCAACAGGAATCCTTTAGGCTGGTGATCCTTATCTCAGCTTTTTTGGGATCAGAGAGAATTTCCAACCCTTCAAATCCCCGGTAGCAAGTGCTAATAACCAGTTTTTAATTACAGTATATCCACTTAATTTTACATCTGCATAAAATCTCTCAACTCAATGTGCAAGGAAGGTGAAACTCAGGCACGGCAGATAAAGGGGAAGGAATTCCCTGTGATTCCTGATCCAGGAATTTGGGGTTAATTCCAGCTGGACTTTGGGCTTCCATAGCTAAGAGTGTTTAAAATCAGCATTTGCTTCACTTTTATGTCTGAGGGTTCTGGATTTTCACTTTTGTAAGGATGGATGGGCAGGAAAGAGGGAGGGACATGGAATACTGAGGGTAGGGAATGCTGAGGGATGGGGAATGCTGAGGGATGGGAATGCTGAGGGATGGGAATGCTGAGGGTATGGAATGCTGAGGGATGGGGAATGCTGAGGGATGGGGAATGCTGAGGGATGGGGAATGCTGAGGGATGGGAATGCTGAGGGATGGGAATGCTGAGGGTATGGAATGCTGAGGGATGGGGAATGCTGAGGGATGTGGAATGGTGAGGGTATGGAATGGTGAGGGATGGGGAATGCTGAGGGATGGGGAATGCTGAGGGATGTGGAATGGTGAGGGTATGGAATGGTGAGGGATGGGAATGCTGAGGGTAGGGAATGCTGAGGGTATGGAATGCTGAGGGATGGG
>WAAE01014846.1:41422-95000 GCA_013400495.1 Nicator chloris
CCGGGGAATCCGCACGCATGGCCAACCCCGAGGGCTGGGGAATGCTGAGGGAACGGAATGCTGAGGGTAGGGAATGCTGAGGGATGGGGAATGGTTGACTTTTATCTTGGCAAGTCCCCTGAGCCGTGTCGTGCCAGCCGTGGTGCCCCAGCTGTGCCCCTCTGAAAAGTTCCTCAGCTTTCCCTGGGAATGATGCCGGGATCCCGCACATCCCGGAGCCTCGGGCTGTTCATTGTCCAGGGAATGGGGATGGCACCGGCACGGGGTGGATCCTGCCCTGCTGCCCCAGCCCTGCTGCATTCCTGCCCTGCTGCATTCCTGCCCTGCTGCCCCAGCCCTGCTGCATTCCTGCCCCGCTGCATTCCTGCCCTGCTGCATTCCTGCCCTGCTGCATTCCTGCCCTGCTGCCCCAGCCCTGCTGCCCCAGCCCTGCTGCATTCCTGCCCTGCTGCATTCCTGCCCTGCTGCATTCCTGCCCTGCTGCCCCAGCCCTGCTGCATTCCTGCCCCGCTGCATTCCTGCCCCGCTGCATTCCTGCCCTGCTGCCCCAGCCCTGCTGCATTCCTGCCCTGCTGCATTCCTGCCCCGCTGCATTCCTGCCCTGCTGCCCCAGCCCTGCTGCATTCCTGCCCCGTTGCATTCCTGCCCCGCTGCATTCCTGCCCTTCGTGCCCTGAGCCCGCGCGGTTCTTTGTCCCGGCTGTGCCCCGGGCAGAGGAACCCCCGGGATGAACTCCCTGCCTTCCCACCACCACTGATCTCTTCCAGGCCGTGCTGCCGTCCTATGAGGAAGCCCTGGAATTGCCTTCCAAGGATTCCCCCCCTCCGTACGTGACCGCCTGAGCCCCCCCGGGGCAGGGGACACCGAGCGCTGCCGGGGCCTCTCCCGTCCCGGCGGAGTGCCAGCCCTCACCCCAGAGCAGTTCCCAGCTTTTCCCAGCCAGATCCTGCCAGGGACCCGCTGGAGCCTTGTCCCGCTCTGGAACCGCGTTTTCCTGTCTCTGGTTCCCATCCCTGGAATGTGGGATTTGGCTGCTGAGGGGTGCGGGGCTGGCCTGAGCCCTGCCAGCCCTGCCCGGTGCCACCAGCACGGTGTTCCCCCCCTGAACTCACGGAATTCAGCAGGCAGACCTTCAGGAAGCGGGACTGAGCGATGAACAGGGAAGGAATTCTCTCTGGGATAACCCAGCCCTGCAGCTCTGCCAGCCAGAATTCCTACAGAGAAGGGATCAGCCAAAATTCCCCCAGGAATTGCAGCTCTCACCCTGCCCGCTTGTGCTGATTGTCAGTGAGCCAGGACGTCCAGCCCAGCATTGCTCTGCCATTTCACACCTCAGCAGGTGCATTTCTCAGTGCTTTTCTGTGACTTGGAAGACAAGTTTCAATTAAAATAAAAACGTTAATGGCTTCCAAACTGTGAGTCTGATTTCTGAGGATGTCTGATTGCTGAAGGAAGAAAGAATTTGATTTCTAAAAAATTAGTGAGCAAACAATGGTGTTTTGACCTTGGCCCGATCTTTTCTCATGCTTGTGCTGCTTGCAAAGGAAAAGCTGATATATTGAAATATTTGTGTTTCAATTTCCTCTCAAAATCTGCCTCTCTGCCTTATCAGCAGTGATGCGGATCTGTGGCCTGTTCACCAGTGGCTGCACAGCTCAGGCCCTGCTGATGTCCCTGGAATTCCACACCTGCTCCCCTTTTGGGAGCATTTCCTGCTCTTTTCAAACATCACAGTGGGAAAAAAAGTGGGGTTTTCTCAGTCTTAAATGAAGTCTCCATTCCAGCCTCATCCAGAGCTTGGATCACAGCCCGGGGGGCTGCTCCGCTCTGATCCAGCTTCAGTGGAATATTGAACAGCAAACTTCAATGGAATATTTGCAGAGGATGAAGAAGGAATGTGGTGCTGCCCCTGCCCTTTTCACTGGATGTGCATTTCTGCAATAGGGATGAAGAGGATGATGTTGGTTGTATATTTTCCAGCTGATTTTCCCATCAAGGGGGGCTAATTCCGTTTTCCTGTGCTCCATTTCCTTGTTCTGGGCATCACAGTGCTCCACGGCAGACCTGGAGTCTGGAGGGGTGTCCCAAATGTCATCTCAGTGGCTCCAGTGCTTTTAAACACGCTCAGAAATCACCCCCAAAGCACAAACCACTTCAGTCCTCCAAGCAGATAATCAATTTTCTGCCCCCATGTCTGTTAATTGTTTAACCAAAGAGCAAGAGAGCAACTCGAAATTGGACCAGGAAACTTTGCAGAAGAGCCCAGGTTATTGCAGCAAGGCTCAGCCCAGTCTCCTGCTTTGTTCTGTGGAGAGATTAAAAATGATTTTGAATTATTAATCAAACTGGTTCCTGACCATCCCACGCATGTCCTGGTCACAGCCCCAGGGCCAGGCTGGGTGCTGGAGCTGTTCTCATTTCTCCCCTTGGCTG
Organism: Nicator chloris; assembly: GCA_013400495.1. Taxonomy (NCBI): domain Eukaryota; kingdom Metazoa; phylum Chordata; class Aves; order Passeriformes; family Pycnonotidae; genus Nicator; species Nicator chloris. The sequence goes on from WAAE01014846.1 coordinate 43,856, forward strand.
CTCCAAGCAGGGCCTGGAGGAGAGCTGGGGATGGGCTGCCAGGCTGCAGATTCCCTTTGGAAAAGCACATCCTGCCCTGAGTGTTCCCTACCAGAGCCTGGGACGGTGTGGGACAGCTCTGGGGCATCCACCCACGCTCCTCCCACCAAAACTGACTTCACTGGGGCTGCCCAAACGGGAAGTGCTGGCAATTCTCTTGGTTTCCAAACCAGAGGAGGGTTCCTCAATGTGATCCTGCTAAATCCTGTTCAAACCCCTCCTCCACCACTTTCAACGGCTCAGATTCTCCCTCTAATTAAATTCCTGCTAATAATGGGGAATGCTCCTGGCTTTGAGTGGCTGCAGCAGAGTAAATCAGTCCCTGGGCCTCTTGCTTTAGCTGACTTTGCTGACAGAGCTGCAGCAGCTCAAATACAGCCAGGACGTGTCTGGCAGACACGGGGTCGGTTTCAGCCTGGATTCACACCTGGGCTAACAGCCTGGCTCTAACCAAGCCAGCCCATGTCCTGCCTGGGGCAGAGCTTTCTCTGCAGGGCTCAGCATTGCAGCATCCCAGTTCCCTGTGAGAGCCCCCAGAGCTGATAAAATGTACGGATTTACTGTGGGTTCCCAGCCAGGCCAGGGCTGAGCTCGAGGCAGCAGTGGGTGTGGGTTTCTGAAATGCCACCAGGCTGGGCCAACACAAACAGCCCAGCCCAGCCTGGCCCAGGCTGCTCACGAGCCCACCACAGCCCCACCAGTGCTGGGCTGGAGACTGAGGAAAGTCTTTGAAATGCCCCTGTTGTTCTGGTTTGGCTTCTCCAAACGGATCTGTCGATGTCTCCCCACCCAAAAAGATCACACAAAGGTCACACAAAGATCACACAAAGACCTCAGCACTGCCCCGTGCTCCATCCTGGTCAGGGCAGAGCAGAAATGAGCAGCAGCTCTGGTGCAGAGGGGATATGGAGCTGAGGATTGAGCTGAGGATCTCAGCACTGGCAGCACAGATAAATGAGAGGGTCTTGACTGAAACAACAACATCTCCTGGAGTTTGAGATGTTCCTGGACTCCAGGGATGACCATTAAATTCCCTGGCTGCCTGTGGCTTTTTCCACCCAGCAAAAGCTGCAGTGGAAAAGAGGATTTTGTGGCACATTCCTGCCAATGGAAGCATTTTACAGCGATTTTGGATGGGCTTGGAGCAAACAGGGAGAGTGGAAGGTGACCCTACCCATGGCAGGAGGCAGCACCGGATGGGCTGTAAGATCCAGTCCAAACCATCTCAAGATTCTGGGATTCTCTGGTTCCTGGGGCTTTTGTGGGCCTTGCCTTGATCCATCAGGTGTTTGGGGTCATTCACCTTGGAGAAAAGGAGCTGCCCACAGTGATCACATTTACAACTGCTAAATTTTATCCTGCTGTTCTTTCATGGAATCATCAAATCGTGGAATGTCCTCAGCTGGAAGGACCCCCAGGGATCATGGATCCACCCCTGTCCCTGCCCAGGCCCCCACCAACCCCACCCTGGGCATCCCTGGAGCGGTGGCCAAAGGCTCCTGGAGCTCTGGCAGCCTCGGGGCCGTGCCCATTCCCTGGGGAGCCTGGGCAGTGCCAGCACCTCTAGGGGAAGAACCTTTCCCTGCTCTGCAGCCTGAGCCTGCCCTGGCCCAGCTCCAGCCCTGCCCTGGCTGCTGTCCCTGTCCCAGGGCAGGGATCAGAGCTGCAGATCCCTGAGCTCTCTGCTCCAGCTGGACACTCCAGGTACCCTCAGCTGCCCCTCCAGACCCTTCCCCATCTCCGTGTCCCTTCTTGGTTGCTCTCTAAGACCTTTAGATCTTTTTTTCTATTGTGACACCCAAAATTGCACAAAGTTCTCGAGCCATCCCAGCCATTTCTAGCACAGAAACCACCTCAGGGACTCCTGGACCAGGCCAGAACTGGGGAATTGCACAGGTGGAGGAATCCGGGCAGGGATGGAGGAGCAGAGCCTTGCAGGTGGTCAGCAGGAGAGGCAGGAGCTGTGCCCAGGAGGCAGCTCAGGCCCAGGGGAGGGAATGGGCACGGGAAACAAACAAAAATGATCCCTGTGAAATAAGTGTGACCCATAAAACACACAAACAAGGCCCAGCCATAAACAGCATTTGCTATTTCCAGCAGCAAACCCCAGGGATATTTGCCAGCTCTTTGCAGCTGGAAGGATAAACAGAAATTCCTTTGATCCTGACTCGGTGCAGGGGTTATTTTCAAAGCCACTCCTGCCTTCCCAGCCTGTTCTTTGCATCATTTGTTGGATGCCTTGCTCTGCCCCCACTGCTGCAATTCCACTTTTCCAAGGTGGGAAACGGGGATGCAGGTGGCTGAGAGAGATCCCTCCATCCCTCAAACCAAAATAGAAACATTATGGGGGTAAAACACACGAATTGGAGCTTTTTGTCATCATTTCTCTGCAGGGTGAAAAGTGGAACTGGGAATCCAGCTGGGAACACTCACCTGGAAGATCAAAGGAAGCCAGAAACAGGCAGAAATTGCAGAGCATTTTGTAAAACCTTGGAGCTTTCTGGAGGCTGGAGGGCAGCAGAGCTGTGTTTACTACAACTCCTGGGTTTGTTTAGAATGAAATAAAAACCAACAGCAAACAACCCAGAGTTTGGCTGCTGCTCCCTTCCCAGCCCTTTTATTCTGCCTCATCTGTGGGACTCAGGCACCTTCCAGATCCCTCTGGAGAAGAATTTCTGGTCCAGGGCTACAAAAAATAAAGAAAAATCCAGTATTTAACTCATGAAATTTTTAAGGTTGGAAAAAACCTTTAAGATCCTCATGTCCAACCATGGTCACCACTAAAGCACATCCTAAAGTGCCCAATCCCCACATTTTTTGAGCAATTGCAGGGATTTGACTCCATCACTGCCCTGGGCAGCCTGTGCCAATTCCTGACCACCATTTGCATGATAAAATTTTTCTTAATATCTATTCAAATCCTCTCCTGGCCCAACTTGAGGTGATTTCCTTATCCTGCTTTCTGCTGGAGCTCCACTGGAAGTTTGGGAGCATCTTGAGGTATCTGATTTCCCTTTTTCCCCCTCAGAAAACCTTCCCACATTTCTGGGTCATTTCCATGGCAGTGACTCAGGGACTGATGCTGATGCTGCATTTTGATTTTAACACTTGGACTCACGGCAGGGTGAAATTTATAGCAAGATATTAAATACAATCAGGGGGTGTTTACTGGAAATATGGAAATCCAAAGCTCAAATGCACTTTTGATCTAAAACTCCAGCAGAAGGAACTTCACGAGTGTGATTCAGCCTCTGAACAACAACTGCCAGTCCCATGGAAAATCCAGTGCTGTTTTTCCTGGCTTTTCCCAGCTGATCAGCATTCCTGGGAAAGGCTGTGATGGAAGAAGATCTGCACCTGCATTGTTTATTCCATCAGAGTTATTTGTGTAGTGACAAATGAGGCGTTGCCACCTCTCCCAGCTTTAATTTTGTGTTCATGTTTTCATTTTTAGCACTTTCAGGACTTATCCTTGAGCTGGGCTTTGCTTTCCCTGCCCCAGGACAGGCAGATTTGGCACTTGAGAGGTGAAGGCACCCAACAGAGTGGAATTCTGTCATGGGGAATTGGCAAAGCAGGGATTTGCAAACCAGGAAATCTGAATGGAAAACAACAGAGGATCGGGAGGAGAACAAGAACAATCGTGAGGAATTTGGGGAATCTTGCAGAGCTTTGAAAGTGAAGAAAAACCAAAACTGTCAAAAGTGAAGAAAACCGTCTGTCTGGGTGCAGATGAAGATTCCCACTTGTCCCTGCTGGGGAGGACAAACTGCAGCTCTGGAGCTCGCACTGGAATCTTGGAATCACAGAATTCCTCCGGCTGGAAAGGACCTCTGGGATCACCAGGTCCTTCTATCACCCAGCACCACCACGGCCACCACTGACCACGTCCCCAGGGGCCACCTCCACAACCTCTTAGGATGTTCTGGGGTTGAGGACTCCACCACTTCCTTGATTCCACCTGAGCCAATGCTTCACAACCCCTGCCCTGAGAAAATGTTCCCAAATATCCAACCTAAACTTCCCCTGGCCCAGCCTGAGGCCGTTCCCTCTCCTCCTGTCCCTGTTCCCTGGGAGCAGAGCCCGACCCCTCCGGCTGTCCCCTCCTGGCAGGGAGTTGTGCAGAGCCACAAGGTCCCCCCTGAGCCTCCTTTTCTCCAGGCTGAGCCCCTTTCCCAGCTCCCTCAGCCCCTCCTGGGGCTCCAGACCCTTCCCCAGCTCCCTCAGCCCCTCCTGGGGCTCCAGACCCTTTCCCAGCTCCCTCAGCCCCTCCTGAGGCTCCAGACCCTTCCCCAGCTCCCTCAGCCCCTCCTGGGGCTCCAGACCCTTCCCCAGCTCCCTCAGCCCCTCCTGGGGCTCCAGACCCTTCCCCAGCTCCATTCCCTGCCCTGGACACGCTCCAGCCCCTCAGTGTCCTTCTTTTCCAAAACTGCCCCCAAAATTCAAGGTGTGACCTCACCAATGCCCAGCACAGGGGGTTCTGAACATTTTGCCTTCAGCAGGACCAAGGTGGGACCAAAATGTTCTGGTTCTCCATCAGTGGAAGGAAAGGGTGGATTTGGTGTTGCAGAGCAGCATTTTTGGAGTCAGGATCCATGGATTTGAGGGTGTTGGAGGAGAGGCAGAACCTCCCCGTGCCAGGACACGTGAAGGCCACAAGAGCAGCAGGGCCACGCTGGGGCCAGCACGGGCCATTCATGGCTCCTGTGTTTACCTTGCAGGCAGGCTGGGGAAGAGCTCCAAATGCATATTTTCCTCCCGAAATATTGACTCCAGTGTTCTCCTTCTCGGGGACTTGGGGAGAAATGAAGTTTCATATTTTAAAAATAAACACTGCTTTTCCAGAGGCATCAATGCAGCCCCAGAGCTCCCAGCACACCTTTGCCTCTCGCCCTCTTTTCAAGGCTTTAATGCTGCTTGTGTGCCACAAGCCCTGCTGGTGAAAATATCCACCTGAAATGTATTTATCTTTGCTAATTAACAGCAGAATGACACAGAGCAACTTTATATTTTCCCTGCAAGAACAGCCATAGAGGTTTCATTTATGGAGAGTTCTGAATGATCCCTATTCATGGGGAGCAAGTGCTGTCTGCACCAAGAGATCCTTGTGTGCAGGGCAGGAAAACAGGACAAACCCCAGCCCAGACGGGTCCAGGGCAAAATCTCCCAGATTTCAGGCTTTTATTTCACTCTGGGCCCTGATGGTCATAAATGGATGGGGGCAGTTTTATGTGTTTGGGGAGCAAACGCCGTGTGTGTGAACACGGGAGGGGATTGATGTGTTTGCTCTGCCCTAAATCCATGATTTTATAAATATGTCCATGAAAGCATCCACAGAGGAAGGGAAGGGGGTGGAAGGGACCTTAAATCGAATCCCATCCCACCCCAGCCATGGCAGGGACACCTCCCACTGTCCCAGGGGCTCCCAGCCCCAATGTCCAGCCTGGCCTTGGGCACTGCCAGGGATCCAGGGGCAGCCACAGCTGCTCTGGCAATTCCAGCCCAGCCCCTGCCCACCCTCCCAGGGTGGAATTCCATCACAGTATCCCATCTGATCCTATTCTTTTTCAGTTTGAAGCCATTCCCTGTGTCCTGTTCCTCCATCCCTTGCCCAAAGTCTTTCTCCATCTTTCCTGCAGCTCCTTCAGGTACTGGAAGGTCTCAGTGAGGCCACACCAAACCTTCTCCTCTCCAGGCTGAATCCCAATCCTGCCACCCTTTCCTCATGGCAGAGCTGCTCCATCCCTCACCTGGGGCATTTCCTCCTCCTGACTGAAAATCCCCAGAGCTGTCAGCTCCAGAGCTGACTGAAAGCCTGGGATTGATGCTGTGGGAAGACAGGGGGACAAATCCATGCTGATTTTGCATGAGAACGTTGCCAGATTTTGCTATTTTAATTAGCATTTTTAATGTTAAAGAGTTAAGAGGAGCCTGGGAGCTTCAGTGAGGACAGGTCCTTTTTTGCCCTCATCAAAGAGCTTTTCTCCCCAGGAGCTCCCAGGCTGCTGAAGAGCTTTTGGAGGAAAGAGACTCTGGATAAGGGAAGAGAAAGTGGGCTTTGAGTTAAAGGTACTTTGCATGGCCCTGCACTCACACAATGCAGATTAAATGGATGAGGGATCCAAGGATGTGCTGCTGGAAAAGGTGAGCAGAACCCAATCCAAGCGAGGAGAAGGGCTTTAATCAAGTGACAGCAGTGTAAAACAGTCGTTAAAAAAACACAGAAAAAGATGCACTCCTTTATGACAAAGCCATCATTAAATCTCTTTCCCCGCTACCAAATCTCCCTGCTGCTCCTCCACAAAGGAAACATCGGATTTCGCCTCATTTGCAGCACCCTCAGCCTTGGCGGCTGATTGAGATTGTTGGCTTTTCTGACAGGAGCTGCACCTCCCTCGTGTGTGCGGAGCCGAACGCTGCACTGCCACCCCAGTCAAACCCCGCAGCTGTCCGTCTGTCCGTCTGTCCGTCTGTCCGTCTGTCCGTCCCCAGCCTCTCCTGTCCACTGCTTTGGGTTCCGGAGCCCAGCCTCCCCTCCCCGCTCTGCTCACGGGGGCTCAGCCACACCGAGGAGCGCCTGTTCCCTGCAGGAGAATTCTTCTACATCCCGGCTTTTCAGCCGTGCTCCCGAATCCTCCTTTGCTTCCCTGTGCCTCTCCTGCTGCTGCTCTGAGGGCAGCAAAGCCCCTGATCCCACAGGAGGCTGTCCTGGGCTTGGCACGGCTGGGGACCCGTGCGACACTGGCGCTGTCCCCGCCCTGGGCTCTGCAGGGTAAGGACACGAGCCTGGCACCCCCGGGGCCTCTGCTGTCCTGTGCCTGTGTCCCCGCTGCTCCGAGCCTTCACCCAGGGCAGGGATCCCCCAGGGATCTCCAGCCCTGCCCTGGCACAGTGGGGACAGAGAGGGGACCCGTGTGGCCCTGTCCCCTCCCTGGCACAGTGGGGACAGAGAGGGGACCCGAGTGCCGCTGTCCCCTCCCTGACACAGTGGGGACAGAGAGGGGACCCGTGTGGCTCTGGCGCTGTCCCCTCCCTGGCACAGTGGGGTTTAGAGGGGACCCGAGTGCCGCTGGCGCTGTCCCCTCCCTGGCACAGTGGGGGTTTGAGGGGACCCGAGTGCCGCTGGCGCTGTCCCCTCCCTGGCACAGTGGGGTTTAGAGGGGACCCGAGTGCCGCTGGCGCTGTCCCCTCCCTGGCACAGTGGGGGTTTGAGGGGACCCGAGTGCCGCTGGCGCTGTCCCCTCCCTGGCACAGTGGGGTTTAGAGGGGACCCGAGTGCCGCTGGCGCTGTCCCCTCCCTGGCACAGTGGGGGTTTGAGGGGACCCGAGTGCCGCTGGCGCTGTCCCCTCCCTGGCACAGTGGGGTTTAGAGGGGACCCGAGTGCCGCTGGCGCTGTCCCCTCCCTGGCACAGTGGGGGTTTGAGGGGACCCGAGTGCCGCTGGCGCTGTCCCCTCCCTGGCACAGTGGGGTTTAGAGGGGACCCGAGTGCCGCTGGCGCTGTCCCCTCCCTGGCACAGTGGGGGTTTGAGGGGACCCGAGTGCCGCTGGCGCTGTCCCCTCCCTGGCACAGTGGGGTTTAGAGGGGACCCGAGTGCCGCTGGCGCTGTCCCCTCCCTGGCACAGTGGGGGTTTGAGGGGACCCGAGTGCCGCTGTCCCCTCCCCGGCACAGTGGGGACAGAGAGGGGACCCGAGTGCCGCTGTCCCCTCCCTGGCACAGTGGGGTTTAGAGGGGACCCGTGTGGCGCTGTCCCCTCCCCGGCAGCCCCTCCCTGCCCCGCAGCCCCGCGGGCAGCAGCCGCGGACTGACAGCCCCAGCGCGGCTCCCGGGGCTGCTCTCAGTGGTGCCACTGTTCCAGCCGCACATTCCGCACCTTCCCCCGCCCCGGGGCCCTTTATAGCCCCCGGTGCCCTCAGCAGCAATGGGGCCATTGTGGGGGGCTGGGGGCCGGCAGGGCAGGGCTGGCATCGCCCCCTCCCCACCCTGGAGCAGCATCTCCTCCTGCTCCTTCTCCCTGCCCCTCTCCCCTCGCTGCCCCCCCGGCCCCGCCGTGTCAGGGGCTGGCTCGGAGCCTTCCCAGAAGGGCAGGTTAATACTCGGGGCCAGCCCTCTGCCCCGCACTCCCAGCCCGGCTCCGGCCCCGCCACAGCCATGGCCAGGATTTGCTCTGCCCTGCTGCTCTCGCTGCTGCTGCTCCTGCACAGCCTGGGCGCCGGCGGGGCCCCTCCGCAGCCCCGCGGTGAGTGGGGAGCCGGGGGGCTGGGGGGGCTGGGGTCCCTCTGTGCCTCCGGCTGGCGCTGGGGACGGGGAAGGAGGAGAGAATGCCCAGCAAGAGCCAGGGAAGTGAAGGAGCTGTGTCCAGCGTGTCCCCAAGGCAGCAGGAGCTGGGGTGGGTTGGCTCCTGTGGGGACAGCACAGGTGGCCCCAGGCCACCCTTAGGGCTGGAGGAGGCCCAGGTGGGACAAGGGCTCTGCCTTCCCTCCCCTCTCCAGCTCCACAGGGGCTGCTTTGGCTGGGAGCTGGAGCAGGAATTGGCCGGACACCCCTGGGTCACCTCCCCGGCAGGAGGTCTGGGTCGGGTTCTTGGGAACGGGACTTCCCTTGGATTTTCTTCATCTGTTCCTGAGAAAAATCCTGCTCTGTTTGGCTTCCCAGGCAGGGAGTAGGGCAGCCAGGAGCAGGTGAACTGCCTGCTCTGCAGCTTGCACGGGCTCCAAACTCCAGCCTGGAATGAGTGCCAGCAAGGGCTGGACACCCGGGGCGGGATGGACACCCAGGGGAGGCATGGACACCCAGGGAAGGGATGGACACTTAGGGAAGGGATGGACACCCAGGGGAGGGATGGACACCCACGGGAGGGATGGACACCCACAGGAGGGATGGACACCTGGGGAAGGGATGGACACCCGGGGAAGGGATGGACACCCGGGGAAGGGATGGACACCCGGGGAAGGGATGGACACCCGGGGAAGGGATGGACACCCGGGGAAGGGATGGACACCCGGGGAAGGGATGGACACCCGGGGAAGGGATGGACACCCAGGGGAGGGATGGACACTTAGGGGAGGGATGGACACCCAGGAAAGGGATGGACTCCCAGCAACAGTGTTGGACACCCAGGGAACCGAGGGTCTGGTCCTCAGGAGCATCTCTGCTCTTCCCCGGGCTCCTCAGGAGCATCTCTACTCTTCCCTGAGCTCCAGGCAGCCTGGAGAAATCACTGCAGGGGGGGAAAATTCGGCTGCAAGGCCAAATTTCTGGGAATTAAAAACCTTTGGTCTGATGGTGATGCCTCGCACACAGGCTGAGCTGTGTGGGTGTGACAGTGTCTGCAGAGGTACCTGGGGCTGAGGAAGGGGGGATTTCAGGTAAACTGACCCCTTTCTCCTCAGTTATTTGGGAAAGGAGGGTTCTCTTTGCTGGGCAAAGTTGGGAACTGAAACAGAGCAGTGACTGAGCTCAGCCCTGCTGTGAGCAGTCACCTCTGTAAAATAAATCCCTTTTAGTCCTGTGTCACTGCACTGTTTCCCCAGGGTTTTAATGGGTATGGCAAAGGTGCCCTGAGAGGGATTTTCTGCTAAGTCAGGGCATTAATTCAGCTATTCCTGAATAATTCCTAGTGTGGATATTTGTAAACATAGAGGAAGATTTTATTTCTGGTTTAATTCCAGTTTTAACTAAACTATGCTGAGTCAAGATGTCAAGCAGAGCAAGTGACTGTCACCTCCTGGAGAGAACAGGACCTCCTGGAGAGAACAGGACCCTGACTGTGGCTGAAATCTCAAAAATCTCCCACCTGATAGCCTTTCTTTACTCTTCCCTTCTCTGAAATAAGCTCCAGTCTCATAAAAAAGAGGTTAAAAATGTTATTTAGGGCCAAATCACAGAGCAGAAATAAATAAAATAGATAGACTTCAACACTTCTATTGGCTCCAGCTGTCCTTAGAAAATAAAATAACTTTTCCTGCTTGGTTTATCCCTAAATACAGGGATGATTCATCAGCACAAAGGGAGATTAGTGTTTTATTTCTGGAGGAATTAATTGCAAGGCTTTGAGCCTTTCCCCGGACCTTCATTTCTCACCTGTAAGCTGGGCACAAGCAACCCCTGGAAAAGGGACTTCCCGTGCTGCGGACGGATCTCCCAGGGAGTTTTCCTTCCTCTGCAATGAATTATGGGGGGAAAATGAAACTCATCCACATGGGAAAAGGTTAGATTGGATTTTAGTGGGAATTAGAGCTCCTGACAAAGTGACCACTGCCTGCTTTGCTCCAACCTTCCCAGACCTTTCTGGAGCAGATTCAGCCTTGATGCCTCTCAGGAAAGAAACCTGATTATTTCCTTTATGGATCCATGGCTGGGTATTTGTTTTTATCTGCCTCAAAGACTGAAAGCCCCATTAGACCCCACGCTGAGGACCAGCTGTAATATTTATGTCATCATTTGGAGCAGATTTGTTGGCCCAAAAGCTCCCATTTAAAAATATGTCTACAGAAATCTCCTTTATGACAGGAGCTCCCTGGGCCCTGCAGAAGTCAAATATTAACAGAGCACTTGGTGTCTGACAGAGACAGGCTAAATGAGAGGAAAAAAATTAAAAAGAACAGGATGCCATAGATCTGCTGGGGGAAATGGGGCTATTCATTTAGGAAATAATAAAAAAACCCAGGCCATTTTTATGTCTTGCCACAGCTGAAAATGAAGATAAAAACAGAGTGAAAGTGAGAAATTTAAATAATAATAATAATAATAATAATAATAATAATAAAAATAATAGCAATCATTCAGTTTGTTGCATTGGTGATGCCTCCTGTCTATAGCCTTTCCTTTTCACTGTGGGTATTCATGGGGCTGTAGAGATTAATTATAAATTATTAATCATCAATTCTGGGTTCCAGATTTCTCAGTTGCTCCCCCCTCACAGACATGACCCAGCTCTGTGCTGTGTTACTGGGGTTTATTGGTGATGCCATCACTGGGGAACGGGGGTCTGGCTCCTGCTCTGCTGGGGGCTCATCCTGGGAGGGTTGTTCCCAATCCCAGCTGATTGCTGAGTGTCGTGCCTGGCTCTGCTCCCATTCTCACTAACTGATATCGGTGGGGACTGGTTATCCAGGTCTGAGGTGCAGTAATCCCTTTCCAACCTTTTTTGGATGCAGAAATGCAGCTCAGGTTTCAGTCCACAGCTTTATCCCTCCTTCCCTTCCTTCTTCCCTCCCTCCTTCCGTCAGTGCTGCCATTCCACTCCTCCATTCCACCCCTCCCTCCCCCCCCCCCTTCCTCCCTCCCTTCCTCCCTTCCTTCCTTCCTTCCTCAGCTTCATCCCTTCCCTCCCTTCTTCCCTCCCTCCTTCCTTCTCTCCATGCTGTAATTCTACAGCTTTAGCCCTCCTTCCCTCCATCCATCCCTCCCTCCCTTCCTCCCTGTCTTTCCCTCATTCCCCCTCTCCGTGCTGTCATTCCACACATTTATCCCTCCCTCCTTCTCTCCGTATTGCCGCAGGGGGATGAGGTTTCCTGCCGCCCTCATAGACAGCCCAGGGGGACAGGGACACCCTGCTCATCACAAGTCCCTGTCACCACCCAGGAACTCTGCCTTCCCACAGGTGCTTCCCTAGAAAAGCAAAAAGAACATTTAAAATATCCGGTTAAAGCTGGCAAACAGAGAAAGGACTGAAACCTGCGGCTGCTCTCCGCTCAGCGCTGCTTTACCGGCGCCGTTCTCTCCCTCCTGGCACACCTTTCCCTTCTCTCCCTTTGACGTCCCCTCTGTCCCCGCCGTCCCCAGGCACCCTGTGCAGGACCAAGCCCACGGACCTGGTGTTCATCCTCGACAGCTCGCGCAGCGTGCGGCCGCACGAGTTCGAGAAGATCAAAGTGTTCGTGTCGCGCGTGATCGAGGCGCTGGACGTGGGCCCCAACGCCACCCGCGTGGGCGTCGTCAACTACGCCAGCGCCGTGCGCAGCGAGCTGTCCCTGCAGGGCCCCCAGAGCAAGGCGGCCCTGCTGCAGGCCGTGCGCAGGATCCAGCCCCTCTCCACGGGCACCATGACCGGCCTGGCCATCCAGTTCGCCATCAGCCGCGCCTTCAGCGCCGCCGAGGGCGGCAGGGACGGCGCGCCCGGCTTCAAAAAGGTAAGGGGGCAAGGAAAGGGTCTGGTTCCTCCGGCTCCTCGCGTGGGACTCGCCACGGAGCGGTTGGAAAAAGCGGAAAAGTGATTTTCTCTGGGCTTTGGTGGTGCGTGGGCACATGGGGGTTGATTGTCACAGGTGGAAAACCTCTGGGAGGTGCAAACTGGAGGTTGGGAAACCTCCAGGAAGGTCACACCTCTCAATTCTTCTTGGAAACCTCTGGGAGGTGCAAACTGGAGGCTGGGAAACCTCCAGGAAATTCACAGCTCTCAATTCTCCTTGGAAACCTCTGGGAGGTGCAAACTGGAGGCTGGGAAACCTCCAGGAAATTCACAGCTCTCAATTCTCCTTGGAAACCTCTGGGAGGTGCAAACTGGAGGCTGGGAAACCTCCAGGAAATTCACAGCTCTCAATTCTCCTTGGAAACCTCTGGGAGGTGCAAACCCCTCAGTTCTTGGGAACCTCTGAGAGGTTCAAACCTCTCAATTCTTGAAGACCTCTGGGAGGTTCAAACATCTCAACCCTTCTTGGAAACCTCTGGGAGGTCCACACCTCTCAATTCTTCTTGAAAACCTCTGGCAGGTTGAAACCTCTCCATTCTTGAAGACCTCTGGGAGGTTCAAACCTCTCAATTCCTCTTGAAAAAGAAGCTCATCTTCGGGACTTAGTGAAAGAAATACAAAACTCATTATAACATATTCAGTCTTAGTCTCTGTTCCAAATGCAGCCTGACAATTGCACGCTGCATTGGCCACTCCTGTTAATTGGGGAGACATTTCCACTGAGCTGTCCATGAAAACGCTGGATCCTCATCTCCGGAATCTCTTCCACACCATTCAATATCCCTCTCCTTGTGCACTCTTCTCTTGCTGCCAGAAGCTCCCCCAAGCCTTGCTGTTCCCTGTCACCTCTGGTTGTGTGGAACAAACTGTCCTGGATTTCCAGCGTCTCACTGAAACCTCTTTTCCTGGAGAGCTGGAAAAGCTGAGAGCAGTGGGCTTTGGAATGATTCATCTGAGGCATTAAAAAGGGGGATGAAAGGAAATCACTCCTTGCTTTTCCCTCTTCCCTTCCACTCCAGAGCTGATCCAAGAGGCAGAATCACAGAAAGGGGTTGGGAGGGGTCTCTGGAGCTCACCTGTGCCCAGGGCCATGCCCAGGTGCCTTTTCAAGGTTTCCAAGGTGGAAAACTCCACAACCCTTTGTATTCTCGGTTCCCTGGTTATTTTTTCCCTTTTTTCCTCTGCCTTGAAGTCCAGCCAGCTTTTCCCTTCTGCTCAGGGTGACCCCATCCCCTGCCTGGGAGGAGGAACAGGTCATGCCGGGATTTAGGGAGGTGAAGCTTCCAGAAACACCAGACATGGTCCTTGCTCCTTCCCACAGCAGAAATCCAACAAATCCTCACCCAAATCTGGTTGTCAACATCCCAAAACATCACACGGTGCTTTGCTCTTGCTTTGTGCAGCAAATGTCACCTCTGGCCAGGAAAAAGCACAATTTGTTTCTGTAGGAGCTCCGAGAAAAACCTGCTCCCACCTTCCTCCAAACCCGCGGGGAGCCCAATTACTTTCACCTTATTTTTGAGGGAGGAACAAAACAACAAATAAATTGGCAAATTGCTGAGCAAATCCAGGGCTTTGTGCAGCTTCCTGCCCGATTCTCCTTGGAGCACTGCTGGAACATCACGTTCCCAGGGCATAATGAGCCATCTCCCTCAATTAGCTGCGGGATCGCCGGGAAATGCCAGCCCGGGGCTGGGAACACCTGGGAAGGCTGAGGAATGCTCAGGAATGGTCAGATGTCTGAGATAAACAGGAATAAATTGTGTCAGAACACGTGGGATTTCTGTCTGACAGAAGGATGAGGGATCCAGAATGTCAGGAATTCACAGGGAGAGCCACTGGTTCAATGAGCACAAGGTTTGACCTTGAAAAGCAAAATTTCTGAGATTTCCCAGTGCAAAATTGAGGATCAGGGCAAAATTCAGCTTTTGGAGGCAACAGAAGCTTCACCTTTTCATAATTCCCCTCACATGGCTGAGCAGTGCCATCCCTCCAGGATCCAGAGGCTGCTCCTTCCCTCCAAGCCTTTCCCAAACCAGGCACACACCAGGACTCATCTTTTTCAACGACAGGGAATAACAGAGATCCTCAGACTGCAAATAATTTGGAAGTAGGTTTGAATATAATAATAAAAAAAGGACATTTTTTTCACATTGACTCAGGCTGGATGCAGGGAAAATTTCTATGGTGGGAATCCTAGGGAAAAACCCAGGATTTCCTGATGATTTGGCTAACCAAATGTGATATTAAGAGGTATTTTTTACACCTTTTCTGTCAGGCTGTCACAGAAAGGTCACCTGGCTTCCTCTCACTGCTACATTCATCTTCCCCGTGGGCTCTCATTAATTCCCAATCCCGACTCTGTATCCAGAGGTTTTGTTTTCTCCAACAGCAGGGCAGAAAGCAACGTGAATTTTGAGTCCTTTATGGCAGGTTTCCACACAGAGGCACTATGAGGATCTTTCCCATCACATCCAGGTGTGGACACAGTCCACCCCATCTGGGGCTTATCTGGGCTCGGGCTTCACCTGGCTCAGCCTTAGCTGAAGATGGAGAGGAGCTGATAAAACCTGATTTGATAACGCCTCTGTTCCCTGATTTGATCACTCCTCTGATCCCTGATTTGATAACTCCTCTCATTCCCTGGTTTGATCACTCCTCTCATTCCCTGATTTGATCACTCCTCTGATCCCTGGTTTGATCATTCCTCTGATCCCTGGTTTGATCACTCCTCTGATCCCCAATTTGATCACTCCTCTCTTCCCTAATTTGGTCATTCCTCTGATCCCTGATTTGATCACTCCTCTCATTCCCTAATTTGATCACTCCTCTGTTCCCCGATTTGATCACTCCTCTGATCCCTGATTTGATCACTCCTCTCATTCCCTGCTTTGATCACTCCTCTGATCCCTAATTTGGTCACTCCTCTGATCCCTAATCTGATCACTCTTCTCATTCCCTGATTTGATCACTCCTCTGTTCCCCAATTTGATCACTCCTCTCTTCCCTAATTTGATCACTCCTCTGATCCCCGATTTGATCACTTCTCTCTTCCCTAATTTGGTCACTCCTCTGTTCCCTGACTTGATCACTCCTCTGATCCCCAATTTGATCACTCCTCTGTTCCCTGATTTGATCACTCCTCTGATCCCTGATTTGATCACTCCTCTGTTCCCCGATTTGATCACTCCTCTGATCCCCAATTTGGTCACTCATTCCCCGGTTCGATCCCTCCCCCGTGCCGTGCCCGCCGCCTTTGCGGGGCTCCCCTGGGCATCCCCGGCCGCCGCTGGCGCAGGCGGAGCCGCCGGTGGAGCCGAGGCTGAGCCGAGGGCTCTCTCTCCTGGCAAAAGGCTCCACTGCACGGACGGATCCGCTCCCGCCCCGGGAAAACCCCGGAGCTCCTTTGGCACATTCGCTCCCCCCACACCACGCACCCACACCCGCCACAGGTGATGCTTTGTCTTGTTTCAGCCACGCTGGAAGAGAAAGGCTTGGATTTGTTTATTTTTCCCCCTTGGAAGCAACAGTTTTGGAATTGTGATGCTCCTGGGAATTTTTAGTCGTGCAGCCCTTAGGAAGCGCAGAAAAAGAGCTGAAATGAGATTGTAAAGCCCCACATTTTTCCTGTTTCTCCCATTTTTTGCAGAGGGGAAGCTCTTTCCCCATTCTGCATTCCAGTCCAAGCCGTTCCTTTGGGGTCGGCAGTGGTGGCACAATAAATCAGGTGTAAGGGAAAGTGGCAGGGGCAGAAGAATTGGCAAAGAGCAAGAATTCAGGTCGTGTGACAAAGTCTCTTTGAGAAGAAAAATAAAGAGGAAAAGGGACAAACCAAGAGCAGGACTCCGGGAGGCTTTTAACTGGTTCAGGGCTCAGTTTAATCCAAGCTAAAATCCAGTTCCCACTTAAACCAGCTGCCACTTTAATGCTGGGGTTAGCAGGGGTGGGGTTTAATCCCTGCTGTTGATTTTGGAACAGAGAATCACAAATCCTGGCAGGCCCTGACACACAGCGTGACCTCAGGCCTCTTGCCCTCTATCCCCATGGAGATGGTTTCAGATCCATCCTGCAGCTCCTCCACCTATCAATGGGATGCAGCCTTTATCTCATGTTTCCATGACATTTCCTGAGATTCTGTGAAGTCCCATGCTCATCTGGGCTTGTCCTGAGTGTCCCTGAAGAACTTTAGCTTGGCTTGAGCTTGAGTTTGGCTATGAAAAACATAAATTTTAATTTCGTTTCCATAGAGAGGGATGTACCAGTTGTCCTTTGGTGAAACCATCAATCTCTGGCAATTGTCCCTTGGTGAAACCGTTCAGTCCTTGGCAGTTTGACTTTTCCAGCTTGGAAAGAAACTAATTCCACCTAAAAACCCACATGGTTTGTGTGATCTCCAAAGAATGGGAAGAGCTGGTGCAATTCCCTTTCCCCTTAATTTTAGAAATGCAAACCCTTCCCTCCTACCCCAGCCTGTTGCACAAACATTATGGGAACATGACTGAGGATACCACTGCCCACCCACGCCGTCCCTCCCTGTCTTGGGCTGCAATATGTAACCAAATATGTGTATTCTATTTTTCATCTGTTGAAACAGGCTGGAGAGATGTTTTCCTCTATCTCTTGGGGAAGGGGTGGGTGCCTTTTGTTAATGGGCCAACTGATAACAACCAGGTGGGCAGTGTGGCCTTATCTCTTCCACCACCCATCCTCCCTCCAGGGAGAAATCATCTGTGAATGGGCCATTAGGGCTCACTGCACCATTGGTAGAATTAAATCATCCCATTGTGAGATGCTCTGCCCAGTGGAGGGGAGCCAAACATTCCTACCTGCATAAAAACCCCATATCCAGAACACCAGGGGACTGGTTTTCTCTCTGGGAATCCCAGAGGAAGACTGGACCCATCCTGCCACCACTGGACTCTTCTACAGGATCATCTCTACTCCAATGGAGCCACATCTGTCACTCCAGGGGGACTCACTTTGGACTGCTCCCAACACCCTGACCAACCAGGGTGTCAGGTGGTATTCTGTCTGACTCTGTCAGTGTTCCCAGCACTATTTTGTTGTTGTTGTTTGCTTATTTCTTCTTTTTTTTTCTGTACTCTTGCCTTTGTATTTTGTAATATTCCAAGTAAAGAACTGATATTCCCATATCTTTGCCTGAAAGCCCCCTTAATTTCAAAATTATAGTGTTTCAGAGAGAGGGAGGGGTTTCCATTCTCCATTCCAAGGGAGGCTCTGGTTTCCCCTGGCTGATACCTGTCTCTCAAACCAAGACACTGCCCGTTGCAGGTGGCCATCGTGGTGACGGACGGCCGGCCCCAGGACGGGGTGCAGGACGTGTCTGCCCGGGCCAGGGCCGCAGGCATTGAGATCTTCGCCATCGGCGTGGGCAGGGTGGACATGGGCACGCTGAGGCAGATGGCCAGCCAGCCCCTGGACGAGCACGTGGACTACGTGGAGAGCTACAGCGTCATCGAGAAGCTGACCCGCAAGTTCCAGGAGGCTTTCTGTGGTGAGCCCTGGCGTGCCCAGCCTGCAGCTGTGGGAGTGCCAGCAGCAGGGAACTGGGAATGGTTTGTGTGGGAGGCGCCTTAAAGCTTGGCAGAGAATCCTGGAATGGTTTGGGTGGGAAGGGATTGGAAAGCTCATCCCATGAGCCTGAGATGAGCTCAGCTGTTTAGAGCATGGTGCTGATATCACTGTGCTTGTGGGTTCAACCCCTGTATGGGTCATTTATTTAAGAATGGGACTTGATGATCCGTGTGGGTCCCTTCCAACCAAGAATATTCTGTGCACCCCTGCCATGGCAGGGACACCTCCCACTGTCCCAGGTGCTCCCAGCCCCAATGTCCCCAATGTCCCCAATGTCCAGCCTGGCCTTGGGCACTGCCAGGGATCCAGGGGCAGCCACAGCTGCTCTGGCAATTGCAGCCCAGCCCCTGCCCACCCTGCCAGGGAACAATTCCTGCCCAAGATCCCATCCAGCCCTGCCCTCTGGCACTGGGAAGCCATTCCCTGTGTCCTGTCCCTCCAGACTTTTCCAAAATCGCCCTCCAGCCTTTCCCATGGAAGTTGTACCTGTAACCACCCTTCATCCCTCTGCTTCCTTGCTCCAAGCCCTGCAGGATCAGAGCCCTGGGGGAGGCGGGGGCTCTTTGAAGTCGCCTTTCCAGAACTGCAGGGTTTTGTTCAGGGGATTTGAGGTTTTGGTTAAAGAAACCTCCAGATTTCACTGGCACTGGAGAGTTTATAAACACGATCCACACACTCCTGGAGGCACTGGAAAACCACATGAAAAAGAAGATTTTAGCACAGCTGAAATCACACCCCTTTTGGGACAGTTGAGAGAATTTTTTTGCAATTCCCCCTGCCAACATTGCCTCCTGAATTCCCAGCTCAGCAGGGATGGTCCCCGTTCCTGTCAGAGACTGAGCTGCATTTGCCTGATGCTGCTTTTGGGGTTGGAAGCCTCGTGGGGCAGGAATCTCTCCTGGCTGGAGCAGGATCTAATTCCTGTCTGCACAGCACATCAGAGGAACCTAAGCATCCTAAGAGCACCATCCTCCAAACAGCATCCTCCAAATGCCATCCTACAAGCATCGTCCCACAGACAGCACCCTGCAGACAGCACCCTAAAAACATCCCACAAACATCATCCCACAAACAGCATCCTACAAACATCATTGTACAAACACCATCACACAAAAACGCCATCCTCCAAACAGCACCCTCCAAATGGCATCCCACAAGCATCATCCCACAGACAGCACCCTACAAACATCCCACAAACATCATCCCACGAACAGCATCCCACAAACACCATCCTACAAACATCATCATACAAACACCGCCCTATAAACAGCGTCCTACAAAAACACCATCCCACAAACAGCATTCTACAAGCAGCATCCTACAAACACACCATCCTACAAACAACATTGTATAAAAACAGCATACTATAAAACCACCATCCTCCAAACCCCACCCTACGAACACCATCCTGCAAACAGGATCCTACAAAAACAACGTCCTACAAACCCCACCCTACGAACACCACCCTCCAAACACCATCCTACAAGTGCAGCTTTGCTCCTACAGGAGTTGCTGAAGCACTGGGAATGTTTTACTGCTTCCAAATGTGCCCCAAGGCAGCAGGAATGGGCCATAAATCCCCATTTTCTGTCAGCAAGAGAGGCCCAGGGGCTTCTCCCTGCCATTCCCTGGAAACAAAAATGTGTGGCAACACTTCCTGAAAGGTGTGATCCACCTGGAATTCCAAACACACACAGCTGGGCCTGGAGAACTCCAGTTCCTGAGAGGTGTAAAATCTCCTGGTTCAGCCTCCAGGCTGAAAGTGATGAAGGGGAGCAGCTTTTTGTCATGGAAAGTTAGCTCATCTGTGGAAAGGAGGGCAGTTTTGGATACAGAGTGAGCCAGGGATTATCCCCAGGTGATAACACAGACTGAGTCAGGTATCATCA
The DNA here is from genome assembly GCA_013400495.1 of Nicator chloris. Taxonomy (NCBI): domain Eukaryota; kingdom Metazoa; phylum Chordata; class Aves; order Passeriformes; family Pycnonotidae; genus Nicator; species Nicator chloris. The sequence goes on from WAAE01014846.1 coordinate 63,573, forward strand.
GGTGTCACTGCAGCAGGAGCTCAGGGAAGAAACACTTCAGACAAAAGGAGGGAGAGAGACAGAGTTTGAGGAGGTGGAATCAGGCCGTGAATACTTGTGGGAGTTTGTGTTGGCTGCCCTGGGATCAGGAGGCAGCAGTGCTGCAGAGGCCTCACTGTGTGGTTTGAAATTGTGGGGAAAAATCCCTTCTGTGCCTCCCTCTGCAGATGGCAAAGCTCTTCCCATGGAAAAGCCCTGGGAGACGAGGGAAGCACTCAGGATTATTGCAGAGAGCAGAGGACAGCCCTGGGGGAATGTCCAAGTCCCTGGAATCGTGTTCTGCACATGCAGCTGCCCCAGTCCACCCCAGAGACGGCCCCACACCCCCCTGCTCGGGCACAGCACAGGATTTGTGGGACTGACAGGAGGGAAAAGTGTCCAAGTGTTTCCCACAGTGCTCAACAAACTCATGGGGAAACAGGAAACCCTTGGTGCTCCAGCCAGTGGTGAGATTAACCAGAGAACCGAGCTACAGGCAGCTCCAGGGGCAGCAAAATTCCCAACAATCTGGCCTGGAACAATCTCCCAGTGCTGGCACAGCCACAGGAAGTGGGAGGGCCAAAAGCCATGCAAAATATGGGTAGAGCAGGACACAAATGGCTCAAAACAAGACACCTGAGCTCTCAAAGTCTCCGCTCCACCTCCCATCAGCTCGATCCAGCCCAGTGCCTGGATTTCCGTGCACTTTTCCCTGGCATTTGAGGCCGAATTTGCCTCCCCCAGCCCTGTTTGCTCTGGAGTTTGTTTGCCATCCTCGCTGCCGTGGCTGTGACAGCGCTGTCACCCCCAGCGCCGCTGGCTCCCGGGGCTGCCACTCGGCTGCTGTTTGCTCAGCACCCCAGGAGCCACAGCCCGGACAGGATGGGCAGCAGGAACGTCTGGAGAGTGTGGATCTGAGAGCTGCACGTGCAGGGAGAGCTCTGAGGTGAATTCCAGGTGTGCTCACACGTGTATCCCATCCCAGAAGGGCAGCTGAGCTCCCTGCTCAGACCTGTACTGCAGAGCTGGAAACATTGGGGACTGGCCAGCCCAGGGGGCAGCCGGGACGCAAACCTCACCCAGGAGCTTTGCAGAGTGAGGTGTGCTCAGATTTGCCCCACACCCAGCTGTGTTTGCCCTCAGCACGGGGAGGATTTCCAGTCCTGGCTGTGCCTTGGAGCAGGAGACTTGGGGAAATTCCTTCCTTGTATTTGTGCCTCAGCCACTGTCAGGGATCAATGAGCTGTGTCCCTCTGCAAAGCAGATTTAACTCTGGGGCCAGTATGGGGCTGTGCAGGCTGGGTGTGGGGGCCTGGGGCTCGAAGCCACCCCCTGCTGTCCTTGCAGTGGTGTCCGACCTGTGCGCCACGGGAGACCACGACTGCGAGCAGGTGTGTGTCAGCAGCCCGGGGGCCTACACGTGTGCCTGCAGGGACGGCTTCAGCCTCAACAGCGACGGCAAGACCTGCACAGGTACGTCTGGGCTCCCTGAGCCCCGCCCAGAGGGGACAAGGTGGTGTCCAGGTCCGCTAATAATGGCAGAGCCTTGATGGATCTCAGAGCACAAAGATACGGCAAGGACACACCAATATGCTTAAACAGAAATCCACTTTATTGAGTGCCAACAACAGTGATGCGATAGAGAGGGAAGGAAAAGAGAATAAAGGATAGGAAAGAAGGAGAGCAAGAGGGTTTTGGGATATAGCTACCAACAGAGAACAGGAGCCTTCGTGGTCTGCACAGGCCAATGGATTCTCCGTTCCTGCCGGGGAGATCTCGAAGAAAGTTTCAGAGCCATGGGGTTTTAAAGTCATTTTCAAAGCAAGTGGAGAATGGCCAACAGATGAGGGAATAGTCATGCAGATCACGCGAGTCCCATGACAAGGCAGGTGTCCACGGGAAACAATGGTCGTGCTCAGGCCCACTTTGACCCAGAGTTGTTCAGTGGTAGCACATTCTGAGCAGCTCAGGTCCACTAGCACAGCAAACACCAGCTGTTCAAATTCCATTGTTGGGTGGTCATGGGGACCTGTCTCAGTTCGATGGGCACACCTGCAGGCAGAACTCAGCAGACAATCCCGTCTCAGTCAGGCCAAGGCCCCTATTCCTGGGGTCTCCACAGAAAGTCTGGGAAGGCGGTCGTGAGGCAGGATCAGATCTTTGGACCGTCCGTTACAGGTGGGGACAGCACCAGGACGTTCTGCTCAGGGAAGGCAGAAAGGAACCCCTGTCACTTTCAAAACATTGCTGTGATCCCTTGTTGGGTTTTCTTTGATAAACCCCATTTCCTCAGCAATTAATGGCAGTAGGGTTCTCTTTTCCTGCTTCATTTATTGAGGTCTTTGCTGCTGTTTTCTTCTGCCCTCTTCTCGTGTTTTCCCTCAGCTTGCAGTGGTGGCTTGGGATCTGCCCTGGATCTCGTGTTCCTCATCGATGGCTCCAAGAGCGTAAGGCCTGAGAACTTCGAGCTGGTGAAGAAATTCATCAACCAAATCGTGGATTCGCTGGAGGTGTCGGACAAGCAGGCCCAGGTGGGGCTGGTGCAGTACTCCAGCTCCGTCCGGCAGGAGTTCCCCCTGGGGCAGTTCAAGAACAAGAAGGACATCAAAGCAGCCGTGAAGAAAATGTCCTACATGGAGAAGGGGACCATGACAGGCCAGGCTCTGAAGTACCTCGTTGACAGCTCCTTTTCCATCATCAACGGAGCCCGGCCTGGGGTCCCCAAGGTGGGGATTGTCTTCACGGATGGGCGCTCACAGGATTACATCTCAGATGCTGCCAAGAAAGCCAAGGACTCAGGTAGGGCTCCTGAGGTCCAGGGGGCTGCTTTCTCCCTTGGCCCAGGCAGGACCTTTTCCCTGGATATGCCTCTTAGGTTACAAACAGGTTATACTGAGGAATTTTGAGGAGATATTCCCTGGCTATCCTTGCTCACAGAGAGCTGGGGGCTCCTCAGCCTGGGGGTCAGGTGCACCTTGGTTTGCCAAGAGCTGGTTTTAGTTCCCCTCTCTGTCTTTGGAGGAGTTCCTGCTGGGCAGGGTGGAGTTTCATGCCCTTGGGATGGGATAGACAGGATGGAGTTTTACCCCCTAGAATTGGATGGACAGGAGTTTTGGATGGGAGTGACAGGATGGAATTTTACCCCTTGGAATGGGATAGACAGGATGGAGTTCCACTCCCTGGAATGGGAACCCAGGTCTAATTGCTCCACACAAATGTGGAAGGAAACTGCAGGGGGAATTTATAATTAGGAGCTTCCAGCACCTTTAGGCTTGGACAGGGCTTGGAGCAACCTGGGATGGTGGAAGATGGTGGAACAAGAGGAGCTTTAAGGTCCCTCCTAACCCAAGCCAGTCTGGGATTTGTCTGGGGTTGGTCAGGAAACCCAGCCCAGCACTAGGGGCACATGAGGGCAAAGACAACGAAGCCCAGGAGCTGTAGGGCCAAGTGTGGCTTGGCTGCATCAGCCTTGAGGCCTGGAAAAGGCAAAGAAAAAGCAATAAGACAATAAACAAAGCACAGACAAGGATTAAGGAGGAACCCCAGGCACATTAATAAGAAACTTTCCTCAGCTGCTGTTGTAGGAAAAGTGCTCAGTGGCCACACACTGATGGATTTCTGTGTCTGAGCCCCATGAAATATTAATGCCTCAAGAGCTGTGCCTTTGCTGACCCGCTGAGCACGTTCCCCGTCTCTGACACTCCTGTGTTAAATGGATCCAGCCCCCGGGAATTCAGTCAGGAATTGCTGAATCCTTCCCTTCCTTTTAACTTCACTCTCCACCACTAGATGGGACTCGGGGCCAGCACATAACCAGAAAGGTCAGGGAGCTCGTGAAAAACCAATGTTTACAAAGCACTCTGACATCTTAGGGGGCTGTTCAGCTCTTATAAAACAAAAGGTTCCTATAAAGTGTATTTATAGAATTTATTCCTCCCTGGTGATAAAATTTTGTGCTTTGTCTTTCCGTGCAAGGAAATCTCTTATCTGCCCATAAGTTATTGCTGTGGGATAAACAAGCTTAAAATGAGACTGCAAAATTGTTCAGTGAGCTGAGCCTTGGAAAAACAATAAATATTGGACATATCCAGAGAAAGGCAAAAGGGGGAGCAGGGAAACATTCCCAGTGCCTGGGCACGGACAAGTAGAGACAAATATTTAGAATTGGGGCTTAATTGATATCATTCAAAATGGGAAATTGCATTTCAGTTCAATAGGAACAGGTTTGATGCAGATCAGCCTCTTGGCAGAGCAGGACAATCCCTGGACGAGTTCTCAGCTCCCAGTGGGGACTGCAATTTTAGACAGACTCAGCTCAGTTCTGCTGACCCCAGGTCTCCACTGCAGGGGGACTTTGCCACTCAGGGGCTTGTTAACAGGGGTTGATTAACAGTGGCTGAGCCCATTTTGGTAACTCCCACTGTTTCTTTTTGCTACATTATCACTTCCATACCAGTGGGATGGTGTTACCATCACCTGTCCTTTCCTGCATCTCCAAAATCTTGTAATGGGCTGGGAAATTCTAGTCCAACTCTGCAAAAAGATTTTGGCCCCTGTTTGACCTGGCTGAAAGAAGTGTCTCCAAAACCTTGTGGTTTTGTGTTCTTGTTGCCACAGCGCCCACTGTCTGGTACATTTTAATAAAATCTCTGCCTGTAAAATTATTTTGGCCCTGTTTGACCTGGCTGAAAGGAGTCTGGAAGAGTGGAGGTGAAGGGAGTGATTCCCAATCAGGATCTGGAGCTGTGAGGGGCCTGGGGGCACAGGGGGTGGACGAGGATGGCCAGCCTGGCAGGGGTGGCACCGTGCCAGCGCCGTGCCGCTGACAGGGCCCCGCTCCCGGCAGGATTCCGCATGTTTGCCGTGGGAGTGGGCAACGCCGTGGAGGATGAGCTGAGGGAGATCGCCTCCGAGCCGGTGGCCGAGCATTATTTCTACTCCGCCGACTTCAGGACCATCAGCAGGATCGGGAAGAAGCTGCAGATGAAGATCTGCGTTGGTGAGAGGGGGATTGGGGATGGAGGGGCTCAGCCACAGCATTTGAAGGATGGAGTAGAAGGCTGAAAATGCCCTCGGAGAAGCTGCAGGTCTTCAAACTTTGTTGGTGAAAGGGGATTGGGATGGACGGGTTTTGCCCCAGTGTTTGAAGGTTGGAGTGGAGGGGTGAAAATGCCCTTTTAGATGGATGTTATACAAAACTCCCTGTTCCCAGTGTGTGGAGCTGGCAGGGCACATGGGAGCATCAGGAGACAGCAGAATTTTGGGTGGTTGTCTGAACCAAAGCAACCCTGACACCTCAGGCCATGTCCCGTCTCCCAAATCCCCTTCTCCTTCCTTTTTCCTCCACCTTTCTGGCCTTCTTCTTCAGGAACGATGAATTTGTCTCCAGGTTGCCACAGATGGGGTTTCCTTTCTTCCTGGAGAAATTGGAGAGGGATAATCCCTGTGTCTGCAGAGTCAAGATTGCAAGGCAGAGACTGTTTGCCAAGTCTCCTTAAAAAATTAGGACCAATCCAAGGAAAAGAGGATGGAATCTACATGAAACCCCCATTAAATTGTACTTAAAAATCATTCAAATACATTTAGGCTTCAGCTTTCCAAAAAAAAAAAAGTAAATTTCAGAAAAACTATTTGTAAAATATCAATTTGGGTAAATATGTTTACATTTGAGTATTAAAAATAAAGGGAAGGCAGGGAGATATTTGCATTTCTTTCATTCCCAGTGCCAGTTTGTATTTCTCAACAGCTGCCTGGAAATCTTCTGTTAATCTTCAGCTTTAGGTTACTCCTGGCTGGTTTAAACCCGTTGTCTTTTGGTGCCAGTGATTCCTTTCCTTTAAAAAATCTGTCTTTCATTTACTCCTTTGCTCAGCTCAGAGTGGCCTTGTAACCTCTCCCTTTCTTTCCCGGTCATCTTTTTCCTCCTGTTCCAGTCTAAGTCAATTTTCTTTGAAGAACAGATGTAAATTAGTGACAGAAATTAGCAAACTGATTAATGCTCATCATTCTACCCCCTCAAGGACTGGAGTTACTGAAGCAAAGCTCAAATCAGTCTTGATGGCAGCAGTGCCTCCAATTCTTATTGGATGTTGTTGGGGAGACAGAGGTTGGTTTTATTTGGTCAGACCCCAATTTTAGGGCAAACTTGAAGCATCAGCAGCAGAGCTCAGTGGGTTTCCAGGGAGCTGGAAACCCAGGAAAGACTTTTTTCATGGCTGAAATACCAGAAAAATGTGACATTCTCTGTTCATCTGAGGTTAAAGCCAGAAGAGATCAATCGGATAATTAGAAATAATTACATTTTGATTTCCTTCCCATTTTTGAAATAGAAAATAAGAATTGTTCTTATTCAGTTCTTCAGAATTGTTTCCCTGGGCTCAGGGATTTTGATTAAATCAATTTTTTTGTGCCGCTCATCCTCCTGCTGTTGTGACCCACAGAGGAAGACCCGTGTGAGTGCAAATCCATCATGAAGTTCCAGACCAAAGTAGAAGACCTGATCAATTCCTTGCAGCAGAAACATATCCTTTGGAGGTTTGGCCAGGACTGGGTGAGCTGGGCTGGGATTTCTGGAGGGACCCTGGGAAAGGTCTGTTCCTGGGGGAAGGGCTGGGCTGGGGCTCAGAAAGGTGGGAATGGGCACCTGGGGGGTCAGATGTGGCCCTCAGAGCCCTGGGCTGGTGATAAAGTGGGGCTTGGGCCAATATTGGACTTGATGACCCTGGAGGGCTTTTCCAAGTTCTGGGATTCTGGGACTGTGGGGAGGTGGGGCTGCAAGTCCTGAGGGGGCTGGAATGGGAGGCAGGGAATTCCTGCAGAGAAAACCTCCAACAGTGCCCAAATTCCTTCATGGGCTGGAGGGACAGGGGGTGCTCTGCCCAGAACACCCCAGACTGCAGAGTGGGTGCTGTGGGTGATCCAGATGGATACATCCACCCATGCCAAGTCCTCCCAGCTGGCCAAAACACAGTGCTGGGAGATCAACCCTGCTGGAACTGTTCCCTGGAAGTGTCTCCAGCCAGGTGTGTTCTGTCCCATCCCATCCCATCCCATCCCATCCCATCCCATCCCATCCCATCCCATCCCATCCCATCCCATCCCATCCCATCCCATCCCATCCCATCCCATCCCATCCCATCCCATCCCATCCCATCCCATCCCATCCCATCCCATCCCATCCCATCCCATCCCATCCCATCCCATCCCATCCCATCCCATCCCATCCCATCCCATCCCATCCCATCCCATCCCATCCCATCCCATCCCATCCCATCCCTCATCCCATGGACCGAGTGCTGCCGTGCTGGGCCTCTCCTAAAGTGGCAGAAAGGGAAAAAAGGCACCAAAAAATTGTGAGTAGGATTAAAACTTCTCCTGAAAAAAGGAATTCATGGAGTCTCAGGGTGGCCCACAAGGGCAGGGATTTCTCACCACTGAGGATCAGGAGAGGATCTAATTTTAAAAGCAGCGTTCTGATTTCTTCACACGTTTCTGGGTGTGCACAGCCCTGCTCCTCCTCCCAGAGCCCAGCTGAGTGAAATCCGTGACTTGTGTGGGGCACAGGTCACAGAAGTAACAGCTCTCACCCCGTGGGCGGCCTCTCCCAGGCACACCATGAACAGGAATTAGTGAAAAGAGCAGAAAATTGCTCTGGAACTCCAGGAGAAGTGCTCTGCTCCTCTCCTCAGGGTCAGGAGCTCTTGGCAGGGACACCACACTCCCCAGTCATTCTCCCGGTTTCCCTCCTCCTCTGGGAGTGACTCCGTGGCTGTGGGAGGATGTGTGAGCACAGACAGCTCCTTCCTCCGCTGAAATCCACCACCCTGAGCAGCTCTGGGAACGCCAGAGGGGATGGGACCCATTCCCTCTGCTCTTGGTGCCATCCTTACCTGTGCTGCCAGCCTGGGATCGTGCAATTATTGAGTGGTTTGGGTGGGAGGGGCCTTAAAATTCATCCAGTGCCACCCCAGCCATGGCAGGGACACCTCCCACTGTCCCAGGGGCTCGCAGCCCCAATGTCCAGCCTGGCCTTGGGCCATGCCAGGGATCCAGGGGCAGCCACAGCTGCTCTGGCAATTCCAGCCCAGCCCCTGCCCACCCTGCCAGGGAACGTTTCCTGGCCAAGATCCCATCTAAACCTCCCCTCTTTTAGTTAAAACCTTGGCCCATCACTCTGTGCCCATATAAAAAGCCTCTCCCCCAACATTCCCTGTCATTTTTCCTCCTTAACTCCTCCTCACTGGAAGCTGTGGCCAAAAGGATCGAAGCCCTGGAGAACAAGATCATCTAAAAACCACCCCAGCAGTTTTTTACCTCCTTCCCAAAGTAACAGAACCAGAACTGCTCCACTTTTCAGGGAGGGCAGCTCAGCCCCAGGGCTCTGGGCAGCTTTTATTAAGGTCTAGGCTACCTGCATTTGTTTAAAAGGAAGAATTATTACAGTAGAGCAGACTTTGTATAAAGGGCAGAGCACAGGGTGTGACTGAGAGTTAGACCAGGCTCAAGTTTGTTGCATATATTAAAAAAAAAACCAAAAACAGACACACACAAAAAAAAACCAAAACCAAAAAAACTGGAAAGATTTTTTTTATTTAAAGCTTAATATATATACAATGTGTTAATGAGTACTTGACAATGACTTCTGTGAATCCTCTGGTGCAGCTTTTGTTTCTATGCATGAGATAATTTAATTTAAAAGTCGGAGTGACTTCGAATCACCCTCAGCTGCTGGATGTGAAGGCCAAAGCTGAGCTGCTGGTTGTGTTCAGCGATGAGGTGAGGTTTGGTCCTGACCCTGAGCTGCTCTGCAGGCAGGCTGGGCCAGGCTGCTCCTGCCTGGGGTCACCCCCAGCCGTGGAACAATAACGGGAAAAGCTTTCCCAGCAGGGAATGGTGGCAGTGTCCCGGTGCCCCAGGCTGAGCCTGCTCTGGGGGACGTGCTGGGGACCCTCTGTGGCCCACTAGCCAGCAGCTGTCCCCTGCTCTGGGTGACCCTGCCAAGGTCCAGGGACCCTCTGTGGCTCTGCCAGCAGCCAGCTGTGCCCTGCTGTGCCCCCACACCCTCAGTGGGGGCTCCAATCCATGCCCCCGCCCCGGGAACGCTGCTGGAGCTGCCCTGGGAGCAGAACCTCCCTCCCTGCACCTCAGAACACCTCCCAGGCTCACCACAGCCCTCTCAGCCTCTCCTGCTCCTGGACTCCCCGGGAATGTGGGCTGGGAGCACCTCGGGCTGCCTGTCCCTGCAGCTGGACCTGGCCACGGATCCCCAGGGCACTGCTGGATGCCCTGGGGGAGGTTTGTGGCCTTTATGGGTCTGTTCAGGGGCTTTTATTTTTTGTATCAAAAGATTTATACTTGAGACGACATGAGGAAATCTTTTCGGGGCGACATGGCCTGTTGAGAAGTGTCACCAGAGCAGATGTGTTTGGGTTTGGGGGGAATATTAAAAGTTTGCTGGAAATTTGGGAAGCCTGTGTCGTCCTTTGTGTGAGTGCTGAGGAGGCTGCCTGACAACACCTCCTCTCCAAAGGCTCCTTAGCAGGGAGGAAATCATCTCATGTCACATCCCCTTATCCCTGGGAACGGGAAGGAATGAGTCCAGAGAGAAAGCCAGTCCCTGCTCTCCAAACAGAGCTTGTTTTACAATGAAAATAATCTCTTTCACCCCTGGAGACTCCGGGATTTCCAGCGCTGAGCCAAGGACTGCAGGCAGCTCTTGGTGGCAAATCCTGAATATCCCAGATCCAGGGTAACCCCTCCAGCTCCTGAACTTCTTGGGATGAGTTCTTGTCTGTTTTTCCACATAAATTGTGGATGTTTCGTATTTGTGTCTCAACAGGAGCAGATCCTGTTACAATCATTTGTGGGATCATTCCAAGTGCACCTTTGAGAGCCCCTGAGCCACTTCTCTTTATAAATTTGAACAAATTCAGAGTGCAGGAACCTCCTAAACCCCTCTCCCAGAGGAGAAAGCCACCCCTGCTGCCACCCAAGGAATCCTTTCCTCATGTGGAACCACTTTCCATCCTAATATATTTAAAATGGGAGCAGAAAAACCCCTGCAGGAAAGTAGAGGTTGTTTCTGAATGTTCTGGTTCTCAGCTTTTCTTCTTATCCTTCACTCTGTTTTTCTCCTCTTCCATTTTCCCCTCTCCAATCAGCTGCTCAGGATTCATCCCCGTCTGATAAGGTTAATCATTGATGAATTTCCTTTTATTTCCAGCTATAATCCCTTTACCCATCATGGAAATGAGCTCCTGTGGGTAATTTCCTTATGTCCTTATTTATTTATTCTTTAAACACCCTAAAAGTAAAAATGTAATGGCCTCAGGATCTGGAGGATGGATTTGATTTTAATTCCTGCCGTGGCACCATGGAAATGCCCACACTGGAAGGTTTCACTGTTGTCACCCTGCAGTTGAAGCCGTTCCCTTGACTTTTCAGGAAACGGGAGAAATTCCTGGCTGGACCTTTGCCTCCACCACTCAGCCCAACAACTTCCATAAAACTCATTTTTGGGGAAGAAAACAATTCCCAGCCCTTTCTGGGGAGGCTGAGCCAGGCAGGGCCATCCCTGGGATTCCAGTTCTAGTTATTGGGATGAGATGGGCTGATCCTGAGAATTGCTCCTTCAAGGCACGTCCAGGCAGGACCTGGGGGATTGGATTCTTCCTAAATCCTGGAGTTCCTTGTTCCAGGAGTGCAGACACAGCAGCTCTTCTTCCCTGTGGTTTTTTATGGAGGGAAGACCTTTATATCCATGTTTTGCTCAGCATTTTTCCCGGAGTTTCTCTGCCCATCCATCCCCTCCATCAATCGAGGAACAATCTCCAGATTTCTCTGGTTATTACTCACTAAAACCCCAATCCCAGCCAAACTCTGGATCACCCCTCACCCAGGATAATCCCCCTCAAGGAGCCCAGCCTCAGACTGGGCCATAAATAACAAAAACAAAAGGAACTTTTTCCTCCCAGGGCTCCAGGGCCAAGCGCCCTTGTCAGGCCCAGAATTGTTTCTGTGAGGAATATCCAGAGTGCAGATAAAGCAGAACTAAACTAATTAACAATCCTTCTTCCTCTCTTCTCCCTTCCCTTTAAAACAACAAAAGCCAGCCCTGAAGTCAATTAGTCACCGGGCTCCTGCCGTTCTAATTAGGCATCATTAATTAATGGATTGCCCAGAGGCAGCGGGACCCAGCAGAGGAGAATCCCTGCGGGTTATCTGGGAAACAAAGGATGCTGCAGAACCCAGCACAACAGGGATGTCCCGAATCCCGCGGGGAGGGCTGGGAGAGGTCTGGTGCAGGAGTGGGATGATCCTGCTGCACACAGGGAACTCCTTTCCCCTCCCTTTGCTGCCTCATCCTCAACGGAGATCTTCCAGAGAGATGCTGATGCCACATTCTTGGGTCTGTTCCAGGCTGGTTTGGGTGGAGTTGGAAGCAAACCTGATCTCCTTGGGGATGTCCCTGCTCGCTGACCAGATGACCTTTAAAGGCCCTTTCCAATCCAAACCATTCCATAATTTTATCATCTTGCATACACCCCACTCCTTCTCTCCACTTTTCTGCCATGTCCCAAGTTCCTTTAGGTTTTCAGGCAAAATGATTTATAAAATATTGTCCCCAAAATCCCAAGTTCCTTTAGATCTCCTGGCAAAATAATTTATAAAATGTTGTCCCACCAAAAGTCCCGAGTTCCTTTAGGTCTTCAGGTAAAATAATTTATAAATTACTGTCCTTTGGGCAGGGAAAAATGTCCTTGGCCACTTTTCCCTTGTCTCCCGTTGGTGCTGAAGCCTGGAGCTCCCCAAGGCAGAGGGAAGCTCTTTTCCCTCTGGGGAAGCAATTTCCTCCTGTAGGGCACTGATACCATAACACAGGGCCATTAGTAATCAAATTAAAAAGTGCTTTCAATTAATCCCAGGGCTGGGAGCTCTCTGACGTCTTGAGCAGCAATTTGGGACACTCAGGCCCTGTAACTGCTGCTGATGAACGGGCAGGGAGCACACCAGGCGTTGTTGTTATTTTTCTCCAGGCCCTGGAATCAGGCTGGCATCCCAACAAATGGGAGCAGTTCCCTGCCCTCAGGGGTTCCTGGGGGGGATCAGGTTGGTTTCCCCCTATCCTGGCTGGAGGAAGTGAATCCCAAGAGTTCAGAGCATTGGGAAGTGCTGGGAGCATCCAGATTCTTCTTCAGGCCCTGGAATCTGTCTGGGGTTGGAGGAATTTCCCATTCTTTGGGAACAGCAGTGAAGTTCCTCTCCTCCCTCCTCTGAGGTAATTCAGTGATCAGCTGAAAGTGCTGCTGGATTTATGTTGTGCAAATGATTATTTCTCACTTTGACTCAAGGAGAAGCTTCCCCAGGGCTGAGAGCACTCCCCCTGAAATTCCTGCAGTGAGGAACTTCCCGAGGATCAGGGCTCTGGCCATAAATTGGAAGTGGCTCTATATTGCAAGCAGTCACTGGGCTTTATTTCTGTTTTGATCACCGCTCAGGGCAGTGTTCTGTGGGGTTTGCAGTGGTTGTGATGTTTGGCTGCTCCCACCATTCTGAACTGCCTGGATCAGGCTGGGATCCCAATAAATGGGAGCAGTTCCCTGCCCTCAGGGGTTCCTGGGGGGGATCAGGTTGGTTTCCCCCTATCCTGGCTGGAGGAAGTGAATCCCAAGAGTTCAGAGCATTGGGAAGTGCTGGGAGCATCCTCAAAGGGCTGTAGGGATGGGCAGGCAGGAGGAATTCTCGCCCTGGAGGCCAAGGGCTGTCCTGAGGGAGGTGGCGACAAGGGGATTCCAGCTTGGTCATTCCCACACCCCTGAGGAGCCTCATCCCCTCTGGTTCTCCATCCTGCCTGGTGGGGCCTGTCCTTGACCCCAACGGCAGCTCTGGGCGGCCTGTGGTGGCAGGATGTCCCTGGGGTGACAGCAGGGGTGTCCCTGAGGTCACAGCAGGGGTGTCCCTGAGGTCACAGCAGGGTTGTCCCAGGCGTCACACAGGGATGTCCCTGAGGTGACAGCAGGGGTGTCCCTGAGGTCACAGCAAGGATGTCCCTGGGGATACAGCAGGGATGTCCCTGAGGGCACAGCAGGGATGTCCCGGGGGGCACAGCAGGGATGTCCCGGGGGGCACAGCAGGGATGTCCCTGAGGTCACAGCAGGGATGTCCCTAAAGTGACAGCAGGGATGTCCCTGAGGACACAGCAAGGATGTCCCTGGAGATACAGCAGGGATGTCCCTGGGGTCACAGCAGGGATGTCCCTGGGGTCACAGCAGGGATGTCCCGGGGGGCACAGCAGGGATGTCCCTGGGGTCACAGCAAGGATGTCTCTGAGGACACAGCAGGGATGTCCCTGGAGATACAGCAGGGATGTCCCTGAGGTCACAGCAAGGATGTCCCAGGGGTCACAGCAGGGATGCCCCAGGGGTCACAGCAGGGATGTCCCAGGCGTCACACAGGGATGTCCCTGAGGTGACAACAGGGATGTCCCAGGGGGCACAGCAGGGATGTCCCTGGGGGCACAGCAGGAATGTTCCAGGGGTCACACAGGGATGTCCCTGAGGTGACAGCAGGGATGTCCCGGGGGGCACAGCAGGGATGTCCCTGGGGTCACACAGGGATGTCCCCCTCCCTGTGCCCCCCTGCACAGCCCCCTGGTGTGTCACATCCCTGCTGTGACCCCCCTGGTGCAGCAGTTCCCACTCTGGAGAGAGGGAAAAGCAGGAGAAAACTCTTCCTGCCTTCCAGGGAAGAAGCGCCAGACCCAGCTGGTGTCAGGGCTGGGAACTGGGAACTCCACGTTCCTCATGAACTGGGAGCAGGGAATTTGGCTGCTCAGCACAGCCTGGCATGGCTCAGGTGACACAGGGAGCTCCTGGCCCAGAGCTCTGGGAGATTCCACTGGTTCCACCTGGATCCTGGCCCAGGGCTCCCTGGAATCTCAGGGATTCTGCTGTTGGACCTTCCAGAACAGCATCAAATGAAAAATTCCCCAGGGGAAATCACTCCCTGCCCTTTTCTGCACCTCCAGTGCCATCACCTGGATTTGGGATTTTATCACCATGCCCATAAATTAGCCACTGTGTCCCAGCAGCTAATTGGAAAAAAAGTTAATTACTGATAGCAAGGTCTGCTTTGGGAAATAAAGGATTAATTTCAAACCTGTATGGGGGAGATCTTGATAGCTGCAGGTGGAAGGGAAAAATTTAAGGTGGATTGGAGGAGGGAGATAAAATGGCAAACGTGGAGGTGGTTTTGGAGCTGAAGTTTCAGCCTTTAGGGCAGAAATGGAAAATCCTCAGCCCCACAGAGCCTTTCCTCCTGGAAATAAAGGAATGAAGTGAGAGCTCGCAGAGTCAGGGAGAGTGACAGGAGCATGGGTTTGTCACGGCCCCAGGTGCTGCTCCAGACGGGCACTGGTGCCTGGAGGGCAGCGCTGGTCCCACCTCTCACTCTGTGGGATCATGTGGGGCACATTTATTTTACCAAACCCTCCAGTTTGTCCACACCCCAGCCTACTCTGGAAAGATCCATAAACCTTTTTCTTATTAGTGCTAAGAATTTTTTTACCCTGGCACGTTTTGCCCTATTTCTCTGGGCCCTGGCACAGAGCAGCTGTGGCTGCCCCTGGATCCCTGACAGTGCCCAAGGCCAGGCTGGACATTGGGGCTGGGAGCCCCTGGGAGTGTGGGAGGTGGCCCTGCCATGGCAGGGGTGGCATTGGGTGGGATTTAAGTCCCTTCCCACCCAAACCATTCCGGGATAACAGCAGATGCCCAGAGCACAGGGAGCTGGGGGTGTGACAGGGACAGTGACAGAGCCAGGAGGGAAAAGCTCCAGGCCTGGCTGTTGTGCTTTGGAGCAGCAATAAATGAAACACAAGCTGTGCTTCTCCTCTGCAGGTGAGTCTGTGTGAGCAGAGGACATTTGGGACAGCGGCACAGCAGGGATGGGGGGAGCCCCCCCTGCAGCAGCTGCGGGGTCAGAGGTGCCCACAGGACACCTGGCTGCAGGTGACACCTGGCTGCAGGTGACACCACAGCCCGGGCCGTGCACGGAATGAGGATCAGCCTTGAGGGAGGGACACAGGAGCAGCAGCCAGGCTGACTCTGCCGGTGGGGTTGGGATTCATCCAGAGGTGAGCGAGACTGGGAGCTGCAGGAGCTGAACTGGGAGCACTGGGACCCTTCTGTTGCCCGGTGCTACCTCTGGTGTGGTCAGTGGGGCTCAACACCACCGACCCCTGGCACAGGGGTGTCCCCTGTCTCTGTGACTCTCCCCGGGCACCAGAGGACCCCAAAGCTGTGCCAGGCTTATCCCTGCCCTCCTTTCATCCCGGTGGATGGAGCATGGCAGGGATCCCACGGGGGTGACACCGCTTTGGGGGTGCCCTGTCCCATGGCGAGACACCCAAGAAAGGGACAAAACCCGTTTGGGGACACGGCCCGAGGGGCGCCCTGGGGTGAAGGGGAGGGCGAGCAGCGGCGCTGGAATTCCAGAGCTGGAATGCAGGAGGCCCGAGCGGTGGAATCCAGGCTTCCCAACCTCGGGATGCTCTGCACTTGTCGCCGCGGTCACTAGATGTCCCCACGCGAATACAAATCACGGCTGGCACCTTCCAGAGCCAGCCCGGCTCCTGTCCTTGACACTGCCGGTAATTAATGACAGCACCACCCGGCCGCTCGTCACCGCCACCGCAGCTCGGGTTTGTTTCACCTCTGCAGCAAACAAGGTGGGACGGGTAAATAAAGACATCAGCGGCTCCGCGGGCTGTGCGGCACCGGGAGGCTGCGGGAGGCTGGGATCGCTCCCGGGACCCGGGCTGGGATCGCTCCCGGGATCCGGGCTGGGATCGCTCCCTGGGCACCCCCTGGGTACGGCCGGGCCCGTGGGAGCTCTTCCCGGGCTGCCCTCACCCCTCCCTTAGATCCGGGAAATGGTGCTGGTTCCTCCCCGAAATGAGCCCAAATGGGCTGGATTGGAATGGGAGCACTGGGCAATGGAATGGGAACACTGGGCACTGGAATGGGAACACTGGAATGGGAACAGTGGATATTGGAATGGGAACACTGGGCGCTGGAATGGGAACAGTGGGCATTGGAATGGGAACACTGGAATGGGAACACTGGAATGGGAGCACTGGGCACTGGAATGGGAGCACTGGGCACTGGAATGGGAACACTGGAATGGGAACACTGGAATGGGAGCACTGGGCACTGGAATGGGAGCACTGGAATGGGAACACTGGGCATTGCAATGGGAGCACTGGGCCCTGGAATGGGAGCACTGGGCACTGGAATGGGAGGTGTGGAGTCCCTGTGCCTGGAGGTGTTTAAGGCAAGCCTGGATGTGACACTCAGTGCCCTGGGCGAGTGACAAGGGCGTGTTGGGTCTCAGGTGGGGCTCGGTGATCCCAAAGATCTTTTCCAGCCCAGTCGATTCCAGGATCCTGTGGTAACCCTGGCTCCCACGGCACTGCCCGTGCCTGGTGCATTCATGAACCCCGAGGTGCTCAGGCCAGGCAGCTGCAGGGGCTGGGGAGCGAGGACAGCCCAGAAGGGATGTGAATTCACCAGGGGCAGGGGACTGCCCTGGGGGCAGGGAATGAGGATGGGCAGAGGGAGAGCCTGGGAGGGAGGGAGGGAGGGAGAGGGCCCGAACTGCATGAACTGGGCACAGGTGAGGGCTGCATGGGAGAATTCCAGGGCTCAGGGGTCCAGCTTTGCCTGGATGGGAGAATTCCGGGGCTCAGGGGCTCAGTTTTAGCTGGATGAGGATTTCCACTGCTTAGGGTCCAGCAATGGGATATTAATTCCCAGCTCATTAAAGCTGCTTTATTTCCTTGAGGAGAGGACAGTGGAGATTGTGACTGGGGCTGATCAATCCTCAGGCTTTGCCCTCCCCATTTCTCTGCTGCTCTCATTTCTCCAGGCTGGGAGCTCCGTTTTCCTGGGAAACAGGCTTGTGTTTAGGGGCAGAGGATGATCCCATGGGAGATACCCCTTCTGCTCCTGCCCCCTTTAGGGTTGCTGATCCTTAGGCTCAGGGTTCATTCCCTCTCCAGTGCCTGATTTTGCCAGCCCTCGATGTCCCCAGGGCACATTTTGCTTCTTCCTCCCTCCAAAGAGAGCTCACAGAAGTGCTTGGGCTGTGTGACAAGGCTGATCCCATGAAATGTCGGGGAACTGCACAATATGGTTTCCTACATCACAGGAAAACAGCCCACAGCCATCAGAGGGGAAAGAAATAAAAATCCCAGCTGCTGTAACAGCAGCTCATTATTTGCTGCAATGGTTGTGGTAACACCCGGAGCCTTCTGATCCACCCAGAAACCCCAGACACGAACTCAGAGGTGCCAAGGAGAGCTCGTGCTCAGTGTTTCTCTCCAAGTGGAGAATTGGGAAGTGGGGTTGGTTCTGCAGGCTCAGAGGAACGGATTGAAAAATGTGTTTGGAGAGTGGGAACAGCCCCAGCCGTGCTGCAGGTGGGCTCATCTGGGATTCCAGGCAGGCTGGGCAGGATTTCACTTGCCAATCAGCATCTGATTTATTTCCTGGGAACATGAGATCTTCATTCCGTGGCCGCCTCTGCTCCAGCATCTCTGGAGATTGCAAAATGAAGCTGCGTAGCTTTTTTTTTTTTTTTTTGGTCCAGAGCAGCAGGAGAAGGAGGAAAACATGGATCCAAGGAGAGCTCCTGGGAAGGGTGTGATGAGAGCAGAGTCAGCTCTGGGTCATCCCTGTGCCTGCTCCAACACTGGAATTACTGAGGTGAGGCTGGAGCTCAGCTCCAGCTCAGATCCCAGGGATCACCTGCTTGATCCTGGCTGGAAATCTCCACTCAGGAGGAGGACAAAGGCTGGGAAAGCAAATCCACTTCCCCTGCCTTCCATTCCCTGCCCACATCAAGGGATCCCAGGTGGGTCATCCTGGTGCCCGCGGTGACAGGAGCAGTGACCCCGAGCTCCTGCAGGGAGCTGCTCTCACCAGCAGAAATCCCTTGGGAAGGGCTGGGGCTGTGGAGCCGGAGCCTGGGGCTGTTTAAAGCCCAGCCTCTGCCCAGCAAGAAGTGTGGTATCCAGGGGAACACGATATCCAAGGGAATGTGGTGTCCAAGGGATCATGACATCCAAAGAAACTCAAAATCCCAGGGATCGTGGTGTCCAAGAGATCAAGGTATCCAGGGGAACACGATATCCAAGGGAATGTGGTGTCCGAGGGATCAAGGTGTCCAAGAGAACACAATATCCAAGGACATGTGCTGTCCAAGGGATGGTGGCACCCAAAGGATGCCCCCACCCAGCCCCTGGAGCTGGAATAATCGTGTCCCTTCACTTCAGGACCACTTGGATGTCTTCACGGGGCATCCCAAGGCCTGCCTGGGTCCCTGGAGGTCCCAGCAGTCAGAACCAGCCCTCGTGTGCTGCCAGTGCCAGGGTGGGACAAGGGCAATGGCCTCAGGTTGTACCTGGGGAGGTCTGGGCTGGACACCAGCAGGAATTTCCTTATGGAAAAAGGAGCTAATCACAGGAAGGGGCTGCTCAGGGCAGTGCTGGAGTCACAGCCCTGGAAGTCCCCAAAAAATGAGTGCATGTGGCACGTGGAGATTTGGTTCAGTGGGATTCAGTCAAGGTTTGGCCTTGATGCTCTTGGAGGTCTTTCCCAACCATAACTGCTCTCTAATTCCATCATTTCCCCAACAGTCTGGGCATCCAGAGGCTCGGGATTGTTTCAGGGAAGAACAAACCAAATCATTTCTAACAGAAACAACTGTTTGAGGTCGGCTCTTTTTTTGTTTTGTTTTGTTTTATTTTGGTTTTGTGGTTTTGAAAGCTTCTCCACAAGTCCCATGGTGGGAGAGAGCATTCAGATCCTCATTTTCATTCTGCTCAAAAGAGAAACCTTCTCCTGCAGTTGTTCCATCAAAAAAGAATCGGATTTTTTTTCCCTCACTCACCCTCCCTGAATCAAATACAGAAAAAAGGTCATTTAAATGAAAGCCAGTGCTCAGAAGGTTTAATACATTAAATTAGATGCAGGGAAATAAAACCACTCCGGAGCTGTTTCCTCAATGAGGCATTTGGATAAAAGAGCTCCCTATTAAAAATGTTTAGCCACTGTTTTGCTCTGAAAATATTTGAACTCCAGTACAAAAGAGATGAAAAAAAAAATAAAACACTTTCCAGAAAGAACCATCAGAAAATAACTCAGAATTCAAATTAATGTAGCATGTTTTGGTTGGGATTTGGGGACTGGAAAATCGTTGTTTGGGAAAAAGAAGCTGGGTTTGCAGACAATGGGGAAGAAGGGCTCAGACAGAGACATTAAAAAATGCTTTTTGCTTAAAACAAAAAATCAAAATGCACAGATTTGGGTGAAAACAAACAACCAGCACCATTCAAGATGTTGGAAGAGCCAAGGGATTTCCTTGTTTGGTTTTCCAAAGCTTCCTGTCCCTCACCATTAAAAAAGGGGCTGTAGGTTAACAAAATATTCCTCTCACCTGGAACTCTCCCAGCCTGAGGTTTTCCTGCCTCATTTCCTTGGGAAGCTCTGGGATGGGCTCTGGGGCTCTGCCTTCCACACCTCCTCCAGACCCCCCTGCAGAGATCAGCACCAGGAATGGGAATTTCTGCTCAGTGAAGGTCTCTGTGGCAGGACCTGGGAATTGCTGATTTCCTTCCGTTCTCCTCATTGCATCCATCTCCATTCTCTCTCCTCATTGCATCCATCACCATTCTCTCTCCTCATTGCATCCATCACCATTCTCTCTCCTCATTGCATCCCTCACCATTCTCTCTCCTCATTGCATCCATCTCCATTCTCTCTCCTCATTGCATCCATCACCGTTCTCTCTCCTCATTGCATCCCTCACCATTCTCTCTCCTCATTCCATCACTGTTCTCCACACTCCAGCACTGTTCTAGTGCAGCTCCAGGCAGCTCCATCCCCACTGGCACCAGCTCTGCTTCCAACCCTGCTCTGCTGCAGGTCCCAAAACATTGGGGACGCCACCCCACAGCACCATCCCTTTCATGGGATCACAGAATCCCAGGATCACGGAGGTTGGAAAGGCCCTCTCAGTCCACCCAGTCCCAGCTGTGCCTGATGCCCACCTTGTCCCCAGCCCAGAGCCCTGAGTGCCTTCCTTGGACACCTCCAGGGATGGGCACTCCAAACCTCCCTGGGCAGCCCCTGCCAAGGCCTGGCCACCCTTTCCATGGAGAAATTCCTGATGTCCACCCTGACCTCCCCTGGCCCAGCCTGAGGCCGTTCCCTCTCCTCCTGTCCCTGTTCCCTGGGAGCAGAGCCCGACCCCTCCAGCTGTCCCCTCCTGGCAGGGAGTTGTGCAGAGCCACAGGGTCCCCCCTGAGCCTCCTTTTCTCCAGGATAAAGGAGGATTGGAGGATGTTCCCTTTTTGCCAGGCCTTGGCAGGGGCTGCCCGGGGACGTTTGGGGTCCTCACCCCTGGAGGTGTCCAAGGAAGGACTCAGGACGAGGCACTCAGAGCTCTGGGCTGGGGACAATGGGCACAGCTTGGACTCAATGATCCTGGAGGTTTTTTCCAGCCTCAGCGATCCTGGGATTCTCAAGGCTACTCTCACCTTGGGGGAGCAAAGAAAACCAGCTCATGGGAAGTTCTGAAGGAAAAAAACGTTCCATCCTTCTATTAGGAGAGCAAAATCCAGCCCAGACACATGCCAGCTCCAACCCCAGCTCCATCTGAGCTCCAGAAGTTGCCTGGCAAAGCTTCAGTGGAGCCGGTGTGACCCAGAATTCCCATTCATCCTCCCCGCACGGGAGCCGGTCCCACCCAGAGCGGCTGCTTTCCCTTTCTTCCCTTTCACTCCTTTGTTTCATCCTTCTGGGAAGAAACCCAAGATGAAATCTCAGCCCCTTTTGAGCGCGGGGCAGGCGGGAAGGAGCCTCAATGAGGATCGCGGGTGCTGATGAGGAGGAAGCACATCTGCAGAGGACACTTCCAATGGAGCATTGTCTGCGGGGTGTCGCCGGCCCATTTCCTCCCGTCGGAATTCTGCTGCTGGAAGCACTCCCGGCAGCGGCCCCGCTCCGCATCTGCAGCGGCCCCCGAGCTGCGAGCTCTCAATCCTGCCTTTCAAACGCCAGGGAGGAGGGAGGAGAGCGGGGGAGGCAAAATCGCGGCTTTGATTGATGAAATTCCCCCTCCCTTCCGCAGCCACCGCCACCCTTCGGCCCGGAGAGGCCGGGAAGCGCCGGGCGCCGCTCCCCTGGCTCCGGAATCTGTTGGAGGAGCAGCCCCGGGGACTCAGTTTGGCAATGCCGGGGCTCTGGCAGCTCCTGGAGAGCTGTGCCCGGCTGCCCGCAGGGATGATCCATCCCCTATCCCAGAGGATTCCTGCGGAGCTCCCGGGGTGTCCGGGCAGGACAAGGCAAGAGGAGCTCTCGCAGCATCGGCGGTTCCTGAGCCGCCCGAGGGCAGCCCCGGGCACAGCAGGCTGCAAAAGAGCGAGCTCTCAGCAAGTACAAGGGAAGAGCAAATCAGCCAGGCAGGGGCAAGGTCAGCAATCAAAGAGCTCCTAATGCTCCTGGCAGCGCTGGGAAAGCAGCTGCAGCTCCCTGCCAGGGAATGGATGAAATGAGGATGTCTGTGCAGGAATCACAGAGCGGTGCTGCGCTCAGAGCTGGGGCTGACAGCAGGGAGCAGCCATTTCCAGGAATTCAGAGCACCAGGAGCTCCTCGAGCAGTGTAGCTGGACCAGTAAGGATAAGTCTCAAGAGTCCTTGTCACAGCCAAGGGTGACAGCTGCAGCAGGGCAGGAGGAGGTGACCCGGCTGCTTTGGCACCACCCAAAATCATCAGCACTGAGGTGGAGCTGAGTTTGATGCGGGAGATCCCTGAGCCTGCACTGTGCTGGCTCCCCAGTGACCCTGGAGGTGACATTGGGGACAGTGTCCCCCTGCAAGCTCTCAGTGACCCCAGGCCCTGAGCTCATTCCACAGGTGTGACAACTGCTCAGCACCACTGCTGCTCGCTCCCAGGCTGCCACCCATCCCTCATCACTCCCACCCTTTTTTTCCCCCCTCTGTTTGTTGGTTTTTGTATTTTATTTTTCGAGATCCCTTTGACAAGCCAGTGGGCTCAGCTGCAAAGCAGCAGCAGCTTCTCCCTGGCAGGCCAGGGAGGAAATTTCTCCCCTCAGAAAGGAGGCAGCAGGGAGATGATCCAGGGACCAGGATGGGAATTTCTCCAGCGCAGGGGGTAGCAGGAGCAGACATCAGGAGCACCCAGGATCCAGGCAGGGGACAAAGAGCAGGAGTTCGGGTCCTGCTGCTCCTCAGAGGGTGGAGGTGCTGGACAGCCCCAGACCTGCACCAGGGACCGCTCAAATCATTTGGAGGAGCTGCTTCTGAAGGGTAAGAAGGAAACAGGGTCAGGTAAAAGGGGTTTGAGCACTTCTACAGGTAAAAATCTGCAGTGCAAAGGGCCAGATTCACCCTAAACCCCCATAGGGCTCCATGGCACAGGACTCCCTCCAGCATCCTGCAAGGACTCCTCAGACAGAGGCATCACATCCACTCTGTTCTTGAGGACAGAGCCATTTGCAGCTGGAGTCGAGGGTAACAGGGTTTGTGGAGCTCTCTGGTGCCAGCCAGGACCTGGGATTTCCAGCAGCAGCAGCACAAGTGATGAACCTGCAGCCCCGGGGGGATAAAACCCAGCACATCCCCTGGATAAAAGTGCCCCTGTGTCAGGGATAACACAGTGAAAGCTTTTAATCAATCCCATTAGGCAGAAGTGGAATCAAACCTGCCCCTCTGCCAGGCTGCCTCAGAGCAGCTCATTTCTCCCAGCAGCTTCTGCAGGTGCAGAGATTGCCCTGTGCTGAGGTGAGATTGAATTGAGCCAAAACAAATCCGAGGATGTTTCAGGCATTAAAGTTCCTCAGGAAGGTCGCTGGTTATGTGGTACAAGTATCTCCTTTTCAATCTCCCCTCGAGTTTCAATTTAGAGGAAGATGGAGTGCTCTGATTGCTGCCTTCAGAGGAAGTGGAACAAATGAGCCTGGGCAGGAGGGTTTGGATTTGCTGGAACAGCTCCTGGGGCTGTAGCAGTGCTTGGACCTTGGATCTCCAGGCTCAAAGCTCATTCCTGGCTGGTGAGAGCTGAAAGAAAGCACAAAAACAAAGAAATTTTGCTGCACTTGGGTCCTTGACGTCCTGAGTCAAAACCAGGGAAAATCTTAATGATAAAAGAAAAACCGGTTCCTTCAATTCCCAAAGTGGTGCAAGATGCAGTGATTCCCTTGGTGTGGGAAACAGATATACCTGCAAAATCTAAATTGGCACAACCAGTACATGTGGAATTGAAAGAGGGAGCAAAAGCTGTACAGGTCAAACAGTATCCTATAAAAACAGAAACATGGCAAGGAATAGTAAAGATTATTGATAAATTCTTAAAGTATCAAATTCTAGAAGAATGTGAATCAGAATATAATACACCCATATTCCCAGTAAAGAAACCTAATGGGGATTACAGGCTGGTGCAGGATTTAAGGGCAATAAATGAAATAACTAAAGATATTTATCCAGTAGTGGCTAATCCCTATACATTGTTGACCTCTGTAAAAGAAATCTATACATGGTTTACCGTAACTGATCTAAAAGATGCCTTTTCTGCACACCCCTTGACAAAGAAAGTAGGAAACTGTTTGCCTTTGAGTGGGAAGATCCAGAAAATGGAAGAAAGACCCAGCTCACCTGGACACGCCTTGTGCAAGGTTTTAAGAACAGCCTGAGCCTATTTGGAAATCAACTGGCAAAGGAGCTGGAGATCTGGACCAAAGAGGGGCAAGTACCGAATCTGCTGCTGCTCCTCACCCCTGGAGCCTTGCCAAGACCAGGGGGGAAGGAGAGGGGAGAGAGGGAAAGGTGGAGGCTGCGGGTGAGGCCTGAGAGACCTCAAACTCTTGCCTGAGGGGTTGTAAAAAAGCTGCTACACTGAGCCCTGTCGGGAGCTGCTGGGCGGGGAACGTGGCAGGGAACGACCCTGGTGTGACACAGCCCAGGAAGGCCTGGCACAGGCTGGGATTCTCCCGGAGGAGGATGGGGACACGGGGTGCAGGTGGGATGGAGGCACTGCAGGGGAACTTGGAGCCGGGGTCTGAGAATTCCGTAGGGACAAGGTTTGCCTGGAAAGGGAGCAGCTCCTCTTAGAGCAGTTGGTGTCACTGAGGGCCAAAGGAGCAGCTGGGAGCACCCAGACCTGCGGGATGGGAATCGGGGAAGGGCTGGAGCCGTAGGGGGGGCTGGCAGGGCCGGCGCTCCAGGGCCATTCCCATTGCGGGTGTAAAACTCCTGATTCACTCTGGAATGACTCACATTCCCTTGTTCTCCTGCTATGGAAATGGTGATGGCACGCTCAGCCACATGCCCTGGATCCCTGCTCCCGCTCCCCGGACATTTTCCAGGAGCAGCGCTCTGGAATATTGCGGGGCAGGGGTGGATCGACATCAGACATCCTCGGGGGGAAGCCACTGCTCTCTGTCCATGAGGAAAGGGGAAATTCCCTCCGCAGAACACGAGTTGGAGGCGTTTTCCTTGCGGGAGCAGCTCCTGGAGGGAGGCATTGCCACACCGGGATCTCACAGTCACGAAATCATGGAAACGAGCCCTCCCAGGGATGGGGACTCCACCACTGCCCTGGGCAGCCCCTGCCAAGGCTTAACTGACCTTTCAGTGAAGGAATTTTCCCTAAAATCCACCCTGACCTCCCCTGGCCCAGCCTGAGGCCGTTCCCTCTCCTCCTGTCCCTGTTCCCTGGGAGCAGAGCCCGACCCCCCTGGCTGTCCCCTCCTGGCAGGGACTTGTGCAGAGCCACAAAGTCCCCCCTGAGCCTCCTTTTCTGCAGGCTGAGCCCCTTCCCCAGCTCCCTCAGCCCTTCCTGCGGCTCCAGACCCTTTTCCCAGCTCCCTCAGCCGAATTTGCTGCAATTTGGCACTGATTTCTCTCCCAAAATCAGCATCATGCCAGGAGGAAGGACCGCCGGCCCCGCTGCATCCCTGGAGGTCCCTCCCCGCCTCCACCGCTCCAGAAGCCACAGATTCCTCTGGGAATCCTGAACAGCCTCTAATTTTCCCAACACTGACAACCCAGCCTCCCAATTTGCCCCGTTTTAGGGACGGTTCACCCCCTCGTGCCGCATTTCTTTCCTCGGTGGCTTTTGGCTTTCCCCGCGATCCCTTTTGTCTTTCCTGTCCCATTTTCCGGCCTGTTTGCAAACGGAATCGCGGCTTTCGTGTCTGCACAGGGCTGGCGACCCCTTCGAGCCTGCAGGGCTCATTTGTCTGCGGGTTATTTTGCGTTTCAATGACGGCTCAGGGTGTAAAACAGCACCCGCGCTCTTTTATTCACCAGCTCACCTTAACTCAGCTGGGTTGGTTCCAACGGCCTTTTTCCTTTTTCCTCCTCCATTTACCCCTTTATTTCTTTAATTTATATTCTATAAAATTGAACACGAAAAATTTTAACCGATTATTTGTGCTTTGATAACAACGGGTTAACAAAGATAAATTTAGTAACTTTTCACGGATCAGAGCCCTGGTTTCCGACAGATTCCAGCTCCTGGCGCCACCCCCGGCTGCGTTCATGTGGGAGTGGAAAAGCTTTGCCCTCTCTTCATCAGGACGGGAAGGAATTGTGAATTTGATGGAAATACTCGAGACTGAAAGTGGACACAGCCAGTTCTCCTCAGCTCACTTGTCCTCAGAGAGAGCCGGGCCATGAATTGGATAAAAATGGCTTTAATCGTGTTGGAGGTTAACAGTGGGAGTGAGGGGAACACAGCCCTCCCCTGCCTCTTGCTCTGTCCATCATTTATCCCTGGCCAATTAACTGCTGCAGGATTAATAGTCTATCACATTATCCATGCCTCTTCCCAGACAGAATTCCCAAATTTCTGCTCTCTCAGTGGGAAAAAATCAACGCCATACAACAAATAACTCACTACTGAGCCAGACAAGTGCCCCTCCCCGCCACCCAAAACGGGAAACAAAGACCCAAATGTTGAAATATTCACTGAGTTCCTGCAGTGATCGAAGCCCTCCCGGCTGTGCCATGGGCTCAGTCCATTGTCGGGGTAAAGTTTTATCTAAAAACTGGAAAAATCCGTGTAAACCAAGCAGAAGTGCCACTGTTTGCCAAGGCTTTCTCTGTGGTGACCAGGCAGAAGGAAATTCTGGGATGTCCCTGTCCTGTGTGGGTCACTTGCAGCCACAGTCCCTCAGATCTGTCCCATCAAGGTCACCCACAGCCACAGTCCCCAGGGTTGTCCCTGTCCTGTGTGTCACCCACAACCTCAATGTCCCTGTCCTGTGTGTCACCCACAGCTGGTCCCCAGGGCTGTCCCTGTCCTGTGTGTCACCCAGAGCCAGTCCCCAGGGCTGTCCCTGTCCCAGTGTGTGTCACCCACAGCCAGTCCCCAGGGCTGTCCCTGTCCTGTGTGTCACCCACAGCCTCAATGTCCCTGTCCCAGTGTGTCACCCACAGCCTCAATGTCCCTGTCCTGTGTGTCACCCACAGCTGTCCCCAGGGCTGTCCCTGTGTCCCCCACAGGCCACAGCCCTGCCCGAGCCTGTGTTCACCCTGACCCAGAGCAGGGGTGCTGTCCGAGCCCCCCAAATCCCAGCTGAAGGTTTCCCATTCCCGGTGGGATCCTGGGAGGGCATCAGGGCCATTCCCAGCCTCCCGCTGTCACCTCAGCGCGGTGACAATCGGCTGATTGCGATTAGCGCTCTGTCAGCTCCTCATTACGCGCCTGACTGAAGCCTGTCACTGATGACGTTTCCCTTAATTAAGACGGGACGATGGGAGCCGGATGTGGAGCGGGAGGCTCCGGATCCCTACAGGGTTGGGGGGGCTGGCAGGACCCTGCCTTGTCCCCTCTGTCCCCTCTGTCCCCTCTGTCCCCTCTGATTCCGACTTTGCAGGGTCTTAATTAAGAACGGTGTCCAAGATTCATCTGCCGAGGCTCCTTTTCTTAACCAGCACAGCCTCGAGCAGTAAAACTGTCCCGCAGACGGGGTTTGCCATCTCCCCAGCGCCTCCCACCCCGGGGCACGGAGGAGCCGAATTTGGGGCTCTCCAGCCCTGCCTGCCTGAGTGTCCCCCGTGTGTGGATGAGGGAGATTCCATCGGTGCCACTGACACAGGGAAAACCCTTCCCAGAGGGGCCCCAAACCCCAGCCCAGCGGGAGGAAAGAAGAATTGCAGTCAGTCAGAGAGGTGGGTTTGTTGGGGCTGAAATCTGTGGTCTCTGCACACTTCATTTCCCGGGGACAGCAAGGACCCTGCTGGGAATCAGGGCACAACATTTGGGTGTTCCCGCAGGGATTTGAGACAGAAACATGGAATGATGCTTGGAAAATGCTCTCAGGGACAGGGTGGGATTTTGGGGTGCCTGTGCAGGGCCAGGGCTTGGATTCCACGATCCCTGTGGGTCCTTTTCCACCTCAGGATCCCTGTGGGTCCCTTTCTATCTCAGTAAATTCTGTCATTTTGTCATCTCTGCCTCCCTGTGCAGGGCCAGGAGTTGGACTGGATGATCCCTGTGGCTCCTTTTCCAGCCTGGAATATTCTGATATTCCGTGACTTCTACCCCACTGTGCAGGGCCAGGAGCTGGATCCACCATCGCTGTGGGTCCCTTCGATCTGGAATGTTCTGTTGTCCCATGATCTCTGCCCCACTGGAGATGGACTCTGTGTCCTTCCGTGGCTGGGTCCCAGGCTGTCCCCAGGCCACCCCTCCAGACTCCTTTGCTGGCAGCTCCAACCCATCCCAGGGCTGCCGATTCCCAGGCAGTGCCTGTGGCTGGGAATGATGCAGGGTGGCAATTCCCGAGTTCTCCAGAGGAATACAAAGCCCTGATATGATATCTGAGCACGGAGCCACCAAACCCCTATTAAGAGGCTCCTCTTCATTATTCCTTTGATTTGCATGCTGCTGTCTGAGCGAGCTTAAGTGTGATTATTCCTCAGTGCTGCCTTGCCTGTGTTAGAGGCAGCCAATGCCACAGGGCCTTGTTCAAAAACCGCCTGGATAAATATTGTTAAAAATAAATGCATGACATTAATTCTCCACCGTTCATGTTGCTGTTTATTTAATGCTCTAAAAAGCTAATTACCACTAATTTTATTCTACATCTTCTTCAGGTCTCCCAGTCTCGGTGCTGGAAGATAAAAGAATTAATTGTTAATTAGCATCTCTTTCTGGGAGAACACTTTTTTCTTTATCAAAGATTACAAGAGGAGGGAGAGAGGGAGGGAGGGGGGAAGGAACGAAGCTCTCAATATTTCTGCCAGCCATGGTGCCAAAATGGGATTTTTTTTCTTAAACAGCAACACCGAGCTCTTATCTGGCCCTGGGGAGGAGAGGGATGAGCTCTGGGGTGTGAAGGCAATAAAATCATCCCTGTCAGGAAGAGTTTTGCTGGCTCTGGGTGTCTGAGCGTGCTGTACTCACTGGTGTCTGCAGCCCGGGAATGGGAAAGGATGTTCCTGGAATCTGAGACAGCCAGGGGGCCTCGAAAATGAGTCAGGGCAGGCTCAGGCGGCAGAGCAGGGAAAGGTTCTTCCCCCAGAGGTGCTGGCACTGCCCAGGCTCCCCAGGGAATGGGCACGGCCCCGAGGCTGCCAGAGCTCCAGGAGCCTTTGGACAGCGCTCCAGGGATGCCCAGGGTGGGCTTGGTGGGGGTCTGGGCAGGGACAGGGGCTGGGCTGGATGATCCCAGTGGGTCCTTCCAGCTCAGGACATTCCAAGATTCTACAAAGGGCAATGCTGAGCTGGGTTTAACCCTAACAGAAACCTAAAGGTTTAACCCTTCCTTGCTCTTGTTCCCAAGTTTTCAGGCACCCCTCGGCACGAATGCCCCGTTCCCTTCCCACTCCCTCCCCCTGGAGCCTCCTCCGTTGGGTGTCGCAATGGGAACGCTCCGGTTGCTGCAGCCTCACTGCCTTTGGGATGTTTTTAAAGATGCTTTTCTCTCCAGCTAATTGGAAATGTTGGCCAACTTTTAATTTGTAACAATGAAGTGAAAACTCCGCCGCCTCCGTATTTACATAAATTAGGGAGACTTTGCACACAAACGTTTCCTAGAAGAGAAGACAAAAAGGAAACAATTTCAGGATGAGTTTCCTGCTCAGAATATTCATGAAGTGAGGCATAAAAATATGGAGAGTGACTGGAGAGTGTTGTCACAACACAGAATTAGGGACAGAGGGGTGTGGATGGTTCATAAACCTGGGGAAGGCTGGGAGAGCTGGGGGTGCTCCCCTGGAGAGGAGAAGGCTCCAGGGAGAGCTCAGAGCCCCTGCCAGGGCCTCAAGGGGCTCCAGGAGAGCTGCAGAGGGACTGGGGACAAGGCAGGCAGGGACAGCACACAGGCAAGGGCTTCCCAGTGCCAGAGGGCAGGGCTGGATGGGATCTTGGGCAGGAATTGTTCCCTGGCAGGGTGGGCAGGGGCTGGGCTGGAATTGCCAGAGCAGCTGTGGCTGCCCCTGGATCCCTGGCAGTGCCCAAGGCCAGGCTGGACATTGGGGCTGGGAGCACCTGGGGCAGTGGGAGGTGCCCCTGGGGGTGGAACTCATTTAAATGAGTTTAAATTCCCTTCCAACCCCAGCCATTCCAGGATTGTTGCCCTTCCCACTCCTTTGGGGCGGGCTCTGTCTGCCCAGGGTTTGTCCCAGCAGCAGGGGACACTCCCTGCCCGGTGTCCCTGCCCAGCTGCTCAGCCCCAGGCAGGGCCCAGGGCTGGAAAATGGGAATTTATTCCCCAACAGGAACCAGTGGATTCTGCTCCTCCTTAGAACGATGGGAGAGCTTGAAATATTCAGTGCTCAGGGCTTCTCGTGCTTCATCTGCTCACCTTCACAACCTCCAATGTGCTCCCAGTGAATGTTTAAATCTCTCCCAGTTAAATCTCAGCACTCTGGGCTGTTTTTTATGGTACCTGCAGGCAGAGCCCAGCAGTGATTCTGCTGCTGGCAGAGCTCACATCCAGCACTCTCCAGCCTCATCCCATCAATCTCCCATTAACCTGGACAATTCCATTAATTCAATATTTATCTCTGCTGCTGTTAATGGAGTGTTTGATTTAACAGTACATGAATATTGCATCCAGCAGACGGCACAGGAAAAAAAAAAAGGTGAAATTAGAATTTAAACCCAGAACAGGGTAATTTCCAATCTAACACACTTGCAAAATTGTTAAACACAAATGGTGCCAGGCCTACCCCCACCGTGGGGCTGGCATTTCAATGCAGATGGAGCAGTTTGGGATTCCTGCAGAGGGGCACAGCCCACCAGGGCTGCTGGAACCCCCAGACGTTCACATCTGCTCCATATTTCCTGCAATTTGCTGCAGCTCCACAAAAAAAAAAAAAAAAAAAAAAAGAATTCAAATCCAAGGCAAAAAAAAAAAAAAAATCTGTCTTGGAGGAACGCTAAGAGCTTGAGTCAGCCTGGAGGCTTTGTCACCTGGCAGCTGTGGTGGCAGGAGGACACCAGATCTGGGCCCCACAGGGACATCCCAGAGGGAGCTGCGCTGGGGGAACAACTGTGATAAATAAGTTGTTGTTTCAAACTTCATATATGTTGTTACTGTTGTGACAGTTGTTAGTTGAGAGAGGTGTTGATTGTTAAAAGCCCCGATGTTCCCTCCCTCCCGCGGCTTTTCCGCACCGCCTAAGTCTCCACAGCGATGGAGCAGGCTCGGCCGGAGAGAGCCCCGCCGCTCCTGCCGCTCCTGGGGCAGCTGCCCCCTGCTTCTCGGACTCACACACCCCCGCCCGAGCTGATCTCAGCTGGACCCCGACCGGAGCGAGCCCCCCCTTTTTCTCAGACTCACACACCCCCGCCCGAGCTGATCTCAGCTGGACCCCGACCGGAGCGAGCCCCCCCTTTTTCTCAGACTCACACACCCCCGCCCGAGCTGATCTCAGCTGGACCAGCGGCTCGCACCCCCTGTCACCGATCCCCGGGCTGCCCCTGCCCCCAGTGCCGCCTTCGCCGCTGCCCCTGCCTCCGCCGCACCCCGAAGCAGCTTCCAAACTGTTATATATGTGGTAATAATTCATGCTGGGATGTTAGTTATACTGTATATAACTTAATATTTTTCTAAGTTGAAAATCTGTGTAAGCTTTTACGGGAAGCCTGTTTCGAGGGGAGGCTTGAAACCTCAAGCAGGAACCCCATTTACATCTGAAGTAACAATGGGGAATCACGAGCCCCGGGAGGGAGGAGGCCGTGGCCAATGACCGGTGCTTAACGCGTGATTCTTATCAATCGATAAGGATAAGCTCATCAGCCTCCACCCGAAACTACATCTAAAACTGAATCAAAGAAATCATCACCCTCCACGAATCTTTTCAGCAACTCTGG
>WAAE01014846.1:103002-155789 GCA_013400495.1 Nicator chloris
AGGGCCCAGGCAGCCACAGGTGATCCAGGCTGGGCTTTTCCAAACCTGAGTGTGGGAAATTCAGTCCCAGAACATCCACAGGTGATCCAGGCTGGGCTTTTCCATACCTGAGTGTGGGAAATTCAGTCCCAGACATCCACAGGTGATCCAGGCTGGGCTTTTCCAAACCTGAGTGTGGGAAATTCAGTCCCAGAACATCCACAGGTGATCCAGGCTGGGCTTTTCCATACCTGAGTGTGGGAAATTCAGTCCCAGAACATCCACAGGTGATCCAGGCTGGACTTTCCACACCTGAGTGTTGGAAATTCAGTCCCAGAACATCCACAGGTGATCCAGGCCAGACTTTTCCATACCTGAGTGTGGGAAATTCAATCCCAGGTATCCACAGGTGATCTAGGCTGGCCTTTTCCTGGCATGCCCAGACTCTCTCACAGACTCTGGAGTGACTTGGATAAAGATTTTGGTTGTTTTATCATGAAGATTTTTTTTTCTGCTGAATTGATAAGACACTTTAACATCTCCAAACCTCTGGCCATCCATGGTGGAAGGAAAATCAACTTCTCCAGGGTGCTCAGCTCTCCATGGGCAGCCCAGCCTGAGCTGGAGATGCTTTTCCCAAATCCAGGGCTCAAGAGGCCTCCACAGCCTCAGGATAAAGCAGAGACAGGGCTGAGCAGGTGCTTGTGCTCCCTTAAAGTGTCTGGGAGTGAAGGGAAATAATCACAATTTCTGGGGCTTTCCCACCACAGCCACAGAACTGACTCTAAAAAGACCCATCCTAAAGCCCAAGTGTTTTCTCTGCCTTCCTGGGAATCCTGAGGAGGAATGGCCCAACCTGGCTCAAGTTCTGCTGCAGCTGAGCAGCCCCTCGTGTCTTCCTCACTGCTGCCTTCCTCCTCATGGAACCAGTGCCTGGAACCCCCACGGGGCTCTGAGGTGGATGGAGCTGGTGTCTCATGGAAATGCAGCTCACGGCAGGGGCACCCTCAGAGCCCCCCTGGTTTGCTCTGGGAGGAATTCCCTGATGAGGAATTTTCCTAAGAAAAGCTTCCGTGAGAACTCCAAATTCCTGGGACCACACCCACACAGGAAAACTTTGGGAAAGAGGGAGAGAGGCAAAGCCTCGTGAAGGCAGAGGATGAAAAATGCATCAAACATTGAGGGGAGACGAACAGATGAGAGAAACAAAATAAAAACAAGGAGCAAAGGGAGGATCTGAAGCAAATTCTTTCTGATACAGCTCTCGGTAATAAATAAAATATGTTCCACCACAATATGCTCCAGCAACTGGCTCTGGGCTGTTCCTTCTGTCTCATACAAAGTTCCCAGTGCTGATTAAATTCATCAGAGCCAGGCCTCTGCTGCCTCGAGCTGCTTGCTCTCCTCAAACCCTCTCTCCAGAACTGCTGCAGGGATTTCATTTGGAGTTGTTCTGCAGCTCGGTTTTATCAGGGTTTCAGAGCAGATCTGATCTCCGTGCTAATGAAACGCTGTCCTGATGCACCCTGCCCGCAGCCACGAGCTGTTTTCTGCCCAGAAATCCTCCAGGAGAGAAGGTTTCCAGGATGAAATGAGGAACAAACATTCCCAGTACCAAAGCCAGCAGGTTTTCCATCGGTGCTGGGTTGCTGAATTTCCCTGATCGCTGCCCCTGAGGGAGGTTCCCTGCAGGTGAACCTGGGTGTGGCTCCAGCCTCGCTCACCTGCAGGACTCAGGGATGCCACACTCAGCTCTGAGCAGCAGAACAGTGAATTTTGGGGCTCAGGGGGTTCATTCCTGTTCTTCCTTCAGCAGCAGGGCTGGGGAAGGGGCTGGAGAACTCCTGAGGGAGCTGGGAAAGGGGCTCAGCCTGGAGATAAGGAGGCTCAGGTTGGATATTGGGGAAAATTCCTTCACTGGAAGGCTGATCCACCCTGGCACAGCTGCCCATGGCAGTGGGAGTCCCCATCCCTGGCACTGGGGACATGGCAAGAGGTGACCCTGGCAGTGCTGGGGATGGTTGCACTTGCTGATCTCAGAGGCCTTTTCCAACCTGAGTGACTCTGGATTTAATTGACAGGACAGCAGTTGGTCCTTTCCTTTTCCTGATGGCCTCAGAGCCCACCTGGGCCCTGGGACGCTCTCTGGTCAGTTTGGTCCCAGCACAGTGTCCAGGGCCCTGGAATGACCCTGGGATCAGTCTGATCCCAGCAGAGTGTCCAGGGCTCTGGAATGACCCCTGGGATCTGTCTGATCCCAGCACAGTGTCCACGGCTCTGGAATGACCCTGGGATCAGTCTGATCCCAGCACAGTGTCCAGGGCCCTGGAATGACCCCTGGGATCAGTCTGATCCCAGCAGAGTGTCCAGGGCTCTGGAATGACCCTGGGATCAGTCTGATCCCAGCACAGTGTCCAGGGCCCTGGAATGACCCCTGAGATCACTCTGATCCCAGCAGAGTGTCCAGCCAGTGGCCACCAGTCTGTCACCAGTCTGTCACCAGCAGCAGCTCAGGCTCTGCTGTCCCCGTGCAGCCCTGGCTGGGCTCTCTCCCCTCTCAGCTCCCAAACATCCCCCTGGATGTGGGATGAGGGCTCTGAGTGGCAGCAGCTGCAGGGAAATGGTGGCAGGGCTGGGGAATGAGCAGGGCCTGGGGACACCAGCGCAGGGCTCGGTGACGTTTGGCTCCAGCTGTGCCCAGGGCAGTGGCACAGCTGTGCCAGGGCAGGGACAGCTGCCAGAACAGCTGCAGAAAAAGACCTGAGAGTGACCTTACGTCAAATGGAAGGCAGAGCTCCGGATAAAACCAGGCTGGGTTATCCACAGGGAAGAAAATCCTAACAAGGAGGCTGAGTCAGGCCCAGGAACGAGTCACAGGGAGGGAACAAAGAGGATTTAAAGGCCCGGGGACTCCTGGCACCGTTAGATTGGAGCTGCAAGGCCCAGAGCTGCTCTGAGCTGCCTGATTTTTGGTGTTTCTCCATCTTCAGATTGGCGTGGCCAGAAGGAAATTCCAGGTGCAGAGGTGTGGGAATAGAGGGAAGCAAACCCTGGGTCTGCCACCCCTTGGCAGCCAGGATCAGGGCAAAGGGACCCCCTTGAATCTCTGGTTTTAATTCTTTATTGAATCTCTGGTTTTAATTCTTTATTGAATCTCTATTTTTAATTCTTTATTGAGTCTCTTTTTGTAATTCTCTACTGAATCTCTTTATTTTTATAAGAACTGCATTTTCATGCAGAACAGCCATTTTTCTGAAGCATCTTTAGTCCTGAAAAAACCCCAAACAAACCAAATCTTTTCTTTCACTACTCCCAACGTTGTTTTTTTTTCTTTTTTAGTAGAAAAGCTGCTTTGAAACATTAAAATTTATTTTTCCCCTCTGATAAACCCAAACCTTTCTGCCCCAAATTTTGCTTGCAGTTTTCAGCAGAGGCTGAAGGCACAAATAGAGAAATTCAACTAACCAAGAAAACCCACCCACCAGCTCACCTGTGGGTTCAAGTTCTGTCTCCCAGGTAATTTGGGATTTAATTTTCCTCTCACGTGCAGAGACAGTTCCAGTGGAGATGGTGGAGGAGTTCTGATGTAAAAAATGATGTCAGACTTGCAGAATCAGATCTTTTCTTGTTGAATCCATTAAAATCAGGTCTCTTCTTGTTAAAAAAAAAATCCTTCAGACTTGGGGTTTTTGCAATATTCAACCACTTCTCCTCCAGATCACGGCAAGCACCCAGCCCCTGGTGAGCCCTCCCAGCCTGAGCAAACAGCTCAACCAAGACCTCCAAAGATCAAAAGCAGGAGGGAAAGAATAATTCAAAATAATTTCATCCTCAGAAAGAAATCCATGAGGAACTGAGGCGGAGAAACCCCCACGTTCTCCTGGTGCAGATCCCGTGGGGATTTGGGGCCGTTGTGTCCCCGGTGGGACACAGAGCTCCAAACCTGCCCTTGCAGGGGCCTGGGGGGCTCGGGGCAGAGCCAGGCTTTGCCCTCAGATCACCCCCTGCATGATTTTACTGCAGAATCTCAGAGATCTCCCTTCACACCCTCCTTGCACTCACATATTTTCACTGTTTCCCTGAATTTCCTCCTCATTTGCAGCTGAAAGCAGGAATTGGTTTGGGGCTCCCACGGAACTGCTGGAATTCCCACCCAAATTGTTCTGGAGCTGAGCTGCTGAGGCAGAGGGGCTCTACTGGCTGTGATTCCATCATTTGGGACACTATTTACATTCCACTGGGTTCAGGGATAAAGCTCTGCCAGCTGCAGGGCTGGGGTCAGCCCACAGCATTCCCAGGTGGCTTCCTGAGGAGTTTCCATGTTTGGAAGCCACTCTCATTCAGACATTCTCATTTTCCTGGTGAAATAAAACAACCTGGGTTTTATTTTCTTCTTATTTTTAAAAGTTTGTTGGTTGTTTTTTTTTTCCTTTTGTTTTGTTTTTTTTTGTTGTTGTTGTTTTGGGTTGGTTTGGTTTGTGTTTTTTTTTGGGTTTGGGGGTTTTTGTTTTGTTTTGGTTTTTTTTTGTTTTTTTGGTTTTTTTTCCCAAATGACCCAGAATTGCCCCGAGAGCAGCAGCAGCTGCTGTGTGGCTGCAGCTGCAGTGGGATCCAGGTGCTGGTTTTGTGATTCCATTCATGGCCATACCTTGAAAAGCCAAGGGAGAGCAGGAGAGCAGGAAAGAGCAGCTCAGCGAGGCAGGAAAGGTTGGATTTGGTGATCAAAGCTCAGGTTCTGTTCTCTGGGCAAGGCAGGAGAATATCTCACCCAAAACCCAGTGTATCTCACCCAAAACCAGAGTGTCCCAGTGTAGGTCACCCAAAACCCAGTGTATCCCATCCCAAAACCAGGGTGTCCCAGTGTATCCCATCCCAAAACCAGTACATCCCACCCAAAAACCAGTGTAAGCCACCCAAAACCAATGTAGATCACCCAAAAATAGTGTAGACCACCCAAAAACAGTGTATCCCACCCAAAACCCAGTGTCAGCCACCCCAAAACCAGTGCATCCCACCCAAAAACCAGTGTATCCCACCCCAAACCAGTGTATCCCACCCAAAAACCAGTGTATCCCACCCCAAACCAGTGTATCCCACCCAAAAACAGTGTGTCCCACCCAAAACCAGTGTATCCCACCCAAACCAATGTAGATCACCCAAAACCAGTGCGTCTCACCCAAAACCAGTACATCCCACCCCAGACCAGTGTATCCCACTCAAAACCAGTATGTCACTCCCAAAACCAGTGTGTCCCACCCAAACCAGTGCTGGTACCCTCCTGGTGCAGGTCTCAGAGAACATTTTCCTCTTTCTGAGCCAGGAAAATCCGGATGGTTCGTTGAGCACCCACAGCTTTCCCCAGCAGGTGTTACACACAAATTCCACCCGGGGCTGTGGGATTGGGAAGGGAAAATGTGCTGGCATTCCCAGGAGCTCCTGTTTCACGGGATCAGAGGAGACAGAGCTCCCACAAGCTGAGCTCAAACCTCCAGAGGGAGGAGAGGCTTCAGCTGAAGGGATTTGCAGTGTTCCAAGGGAGTTCCTGCCTCGGCAGCTCCTCCTGCCCTGGCCACAGCAATCCTACACTGAGCATTTTGGGTGAGAGAGCGAAATTGCTCCGCTCAAGGGCTCTCCTGCCAAATTCAGGACAATTTAGAGCCCGGGACAGGATCCCTGGTCAGATCTCCTGGCATTTTAATGGCTTGGGATCACACGGATCATGGAATCATGGAATGGTTTGGGTTGGGAGGGTCCTCAAGGCACAACCAGTGCCACCATGGCAGGGACACCTCCCACTGTCCCAGGCTGCTCCCAGCTCTGTCCTGGGACACTGCCAGGGATCCAGGGGCAGCTTCTCTGAGAATTCCAGCCCAGCCCCTGCCCACACTCTCTGGCAGGAATTCCTTCTTGTCCTTGGACCAACAAAATCCCTGAACTGCCAACTTCATGGAATCTCACCCTGCTCTGGCTTCCTTCACCACCATCCCTGATGATTCCAGTCCCAGAATTCTTCCAAGATTATTTCAGCCCCATCTTCTTCTTCTTCTTGTCTCCAGGGAACTTGAAACTTCTTCATTCAGCCTTGGCTGAGATATTGATAAATGTTTGGACTCATTTCCTGTTTCAGCTGGGCATATTTTTATTTTTTTTTCAGTTGATTGCGTGGCAACTTAATTTATCCTTTGTCAATTTGTTTTCCCTCAATAAATGATTGCCAACAATACATTGGTTTTAATTAGCCTGCAGCAAGTGTCTCCATGATTGTAAATCAGCTGCTTGTTTGAGCCATGAACTGAAAAGGAGAAATCATTGGAATTCATATTGTGCTTTCCTGGGGGTTTTTGGTTTTTTTTTATTCTGAAGGAATTATGACAAAACTGTGTGTGCAGCCAGGAACTGACAGCACACTCAGATAATCAGCAAGAAAGAGTAATATATAAGATATTTAAGTAGTTTTTTGGGTTAGGGGGGTGTTTTTGGTAGATGAAAAGCATCAGACACATAAAGCAAAAAGAGAACTATGAAAATTCATTTCTCGATAATTTGAAAAAACCACAAACCACAAACTCTCTCTACCCCTTCTCTCATTCTTTTATATATAATTTTAATTAATGATTTAGTTAATTATTTTTCCATTTAAAACATCCATTCTGGATATATTTACACGAGGAGGTGCAGACACCCAAACCCCTCCTACTGAAGAGCGTTCAGCTCAGTGGAGAACATGGAAATACTCAGGAATTAAGGACTGAGGGATGGGCATCACCTGCTCACCATCCCAGACTGTTTTCCACCTAAACCTGTGCCTCTCTCCTTGGATTTTGCTCCAAGGCTTTACTGACCCTATGGCTATGATGACATTTCCTAAAATTTCCTCATTATGGCAAATCCTCTCTTGGCCCCTCTCATGCTTTGGTTTAGCAGAACTCCCTCCCCTCCATTTCTTGTGCTCTGTTTTAATCCAGCTTGCAGAAGCTTCAGATCCTACATGAGATCTCTGCAGGGTCCTCGTGTTTGATTCCCTCCGTGGTTAATTACAGCAAGTTCATCAGCCTTGAGATGTCACCTCCCACAAACCCCTCACTGACCCCTTCCCTCCGAGCTGTTTGGGACCTCTGGTGCATTTCCCCTCACAGCTCCCTCAGAGCATCCATGGCCCAGCTGGCATCAGAAACCAGAGCTCTACAGAAAACCATTGTCTTCAACAATGAGCAGGAATTGTTTCCATCTTGATGTTCTGGAGGGGGAGAACTTCTCCAGGAGCAGTGTCCGCATGGGGACAGCTCTGCTGGCCAGGTGTGGGAGGCTCTGAGCACCGTGGGGCCTCGTCTTCAGCATCATCCTCCTCATTGTCAGCCTGGGCCGGGTGTCACCTGCTGCACCTGGAGTGTCCTTGACACACAGGGTTATTTAGGGGAGGCTTTGCTTCATGGTTTTCCTAAGGAAATCCAAAGGAATTGTGGGCTTTGGATCGCTGCAGGAATGCCTCTGTATGACTTTTCCATTCTGTGTGCCAGCCAAACTCTCTGAAGGTATCTTAACAAGCCCCCTGCAGTTTTTGTTATCTGAGTTCTCAGGAATTCATCAAGGTCACGGAGACAACAAGAGGACTGAGAATAAGAACAAGGGGCCTGAGAACCCAGCGAAGAGCTTGGGAATCACCTACCAAGGATGTGAGCAATGGATGAGAGAGGCACAGTGGGATGATGGATGCTCGACCAGTGGGACGTTCTGGAGCAGATGTGCCCACCCCATGGACAGGTGACCTGGCCAGTCTGATGTGCCCCACGTGGGCTGTAGACTTAGAATCTGTATCTGGTGTGTAAATGTAAACAATAAATGGCTTTCTGTGCAAATCATATTGGTTCAGTTATTCCAGAGGTCTGATTGCCCTACAGATCACCCCTCTTGCTCTCCTGGGCTGCAGCAGCTCTTTGTCACCCTTTGTCACCCTTTGTCACCCTTTGTCACCCTTTGTCACCCTTTGTCACCCTTTGTCACCCTTTGTCACCCTTTGTCACCCTTTGTCACCCTTTGTCACCCTTTGTCACCCTTTGTCACCCTTTGTCACCCTTTGTCACCCTTTGTCACCCTTTGTCACCCTTTGTCACCCTTTGTCACCCTTTGTCACCCTTTGTCACCCTTTGTCACCCTTTGTCACCCTTTGTCACCCTTTGTCACCCTTTGTCACCCTTTGTCACCCTTTGTCACCCTTTGTCACCCTTTGTCACCCTTTGTCACCCTTTGTCACCCTTTGTCACCCTTTGTCACCCTTTGTCACCCTTTGTCACCCTTTGTCACCCTTTGTCACCCTTTGTCACCCTTTGTCACCCTTTGTCACCCTTTGTCAC
This sequence comes from Nicator chloris, assembly GCA_013400495.1. Lineage (NCBI taxonomy): Eukaryota > Metazoa > Chordata > Aves > Passeriformes > Pycnonotidae > Nicator > Nicator chloris. Next base: position 111,333 of record WAAE01014846.1, read on the forward strand.
TCTGTCACCCTTTGTCACCCTTTGTCACCCTCTGTCACCCTTTGTCACCCTTTGTCACCCTTTGTCACTCTGTCACCCTTTGTCACCCTTTGTCACCCTCTGTCACCCTTTGTCACCCTTTGTCACCCTTTGTCACTCTGTCACCCTTTGTCACCCTTTGTCACCCTCTGTCACCCTTTGTCACCCTTTGTCACCCTTTGTCACTCTGTCACCCTTTGTCACCCTTTGTCACCCTCTGTCACCCTTTGTCACCCTTTGTCACCCTTTGTCACTCTGTCACCCTTTGTCACCCTTTGTCACCCTTTGTCACCCTCTGTCACCCTTTGTCACCCTTTGTCACCCTCTGCTTTCTGCAGTGTCACCGTGGCTGCTGCAGAATGGGAGCTGCTGTGGTCACCCCGGGTTTGATTTGGGATCTGCTGTCACCGACTGGACAGAGGTTCCTCATCCCAAAGGGCAGCAGGATTAGGGCCTGGGAAGCAAGGGATGGAAAAGAGGAGAAGAAACAATGAAAATGTCTCTTGGAGAAAAGCTGAGCGAGTTCATGCTGGAAGTTTCAGAATTGCTCTTTGCCATTTCTGTGTCATTTCTGTGCCACCCATTCCTTTAACTCCTGTCACAGCTGCCTGGGACTGGCCCAAAGAGGCAACAGGAGATGGAAAAGGGCAGGAATATTTTCATGGAATAAACTGGCTTTTCCCTGTCAGCTTCTCCCACGGCTCTGGGGAGACACAGGAATCAGTGGATGCTGGTGGTGTCACCAGTGACAAACTCAGCCAGGTCTTTGGGATTTGGGGAAGAAGTTTCTCCAAGGAATCAATAGAAACATTAATTCCTTGAAGAATTAAAGGCAAGAGCATCTCAAGGTAAGCAAAGGAATGCAGAAGAAGTTTCCCCTTTCAGTCCAAGGTGAGGGGTAGTTTGGAAATTGCTCTCCTTTCTTCTGCAAGTACAATTTCTAAAAAGAACTCAATTGGATTAAAGTTTAATTTTAAGAATGTCCTCTGTTTTCAAAATCTTGATTGAATTACCCTTTAAAAATTAAATTGTAATCCTTTAGGAGTTATTGATTCCGAAGGAGGGAAATGCCAATAGGACCATTCCAGCCTGAAACACTGCCCATCAAATTGACATAATGCTTTCAATTTGCCTAAATAACTCCTCGGAGCTGCCTGATTCCCGAGGCTTTCCCAGCACCCAGCAGCCACTCGGGCAGGCACAAGGATGTGAGAGGCCTCATCCTCAGTGCTGCACAGGGACAGAGGCACAGGACAACTCCTGGGCAGCCCTGGCTATGGAAACACCCTCACAGTAGTGCAGAAATGTTTATTTAAGGCACTGCACCGTGCCTTGGGATCAGCCCTGGCCCAGGAATGCTTTGGGATGCTCTGTGGGCACGGAACATCCTTTATTCAGTGTTTCCTGCGGCTGCAGAGGGCACAGGAATTAAAGAAGTGCCTCAGTGCAGCCCTGGAGCTGTGGAGAACATTCAGGTCAAGCTGCCTGGCACCGCCGAGGAGCTCCTGGTGTTCTCTGGCTTCCCTCCCATCCCTGGAGCTCCCACGGCGGGGATCTGACTGCCTCACAATCAGCCTCCAAACACCCCTCTGCCTGTCTCCCTGGTTCAATTACACCTCCAGCAGCACTGGAGGCAGCACAAAAGAAAAAATAAACCTTCCATTATGTTTTGCAGAAGTCTTGGCTCAGTTTTTTGAGTTAAAACAGCACCACGACAAAAAAGCTGGAGTGAATAGAGCTCCCAAGATATAAACATGGGCTGGATAATTCCCATTCCCCCCAGGAACAAAAGGTTGCAGCTCCTGAATAGAGGCACTGTTGAGAAAGCACTTGAAAAGGGGGATGAATCAATTAATGCCTTTGATAGTTTGAATGTCCCACTATCTGAAAAACAAGCACGGCTTTAATGGGGAGATAATTCAGTTTACTGAATCCAATTACACGTAATTGGCTTTTTTCCCTTTCTTCTCCCCCTTTTTAATTGCTGCTGGAACCAGGACTCTGCTGCACTCCTGGCTCTGCCAGATGTGGCTGTTCTTGGCGCTGCCAGGGCAGGGAAGGGACCAGAGGATCCAGACCCCTCCGAGGGGCAGCCTCCAGCCTGGACAGCCACAAACATCACCCTGGGGGGCTTTGTAGCCCTGGAGAAAACAGACGTTCATGAAACCCAGCCAAAAACCACTCAGCAGAGTTCCCGAGAGGCAAAATCTCAGTTACACATTTTGTTTTTCCTCTGGGTGAAAACCTCTGTGCTGTGCTGGTGCTCTGGGGCACGGGCTCTGAGCCAGCCCAGCGAGGGATGAGCTGGGCCACACAAAGCCACTGGGATGGCGGGGGGGGTCTTACGAGCTCGGGGGGACATTTTTGGTGACATTTCCATGCTTGCCCAGGACCTCTGCACAGCAGGGCTGTGCCTTCCTTCCCCAGGGTTCCAAACGCAGAACTCCCACTCGGCCTGAGGCAACATCAGCACCGGGACAGCTCCGGTTTGGGAGCGCTTTGGGAATGTTCCCTCGACTGCTGCTGGCTGGCATTAGGAGTGCGAGGAGATTCCGGCTTATCCCCCCAAAATTAGCAAATATTTTGGCTTTTCTGGATGCTTCGAAGCTCCATCTGCACATGAAGAACCAGCAGGTAAGGAATGTGCATCCCTGCTCCCTGGGGGACACTGGTGCCTCCTGCCCGTGGACAGCTGCAGCTCCTCCAGAATCATTTCCGATATTTGCTGCCGCCTCTTTTATTCCAAACCAGCCTTACAGAACTCGCGGTTGCTGTTGTTGTTTTTAATTGAAACAAGGAAGAAATACACAAACCCATCTTCTGAGTAAGAGGACCACGCCGATGAAGAACACGCTGATCCTTGTCCCCTCCCGGCTGTGGAGCTTCCCCCTCCCCACCCCGGGAACCCCCGGGAGAGGAGATTGTGGGATGGGAGAGAGGGCAGGCTCCGGGAGGGAGGGATGGGAGAGAGGGCAGGCTCCGGGAGGGAGGGATGGGAATGAGGGGAGACTCCGGGAGGGAGGGATGGGAATGGGGGCAGGCTCCGGGAGGGAGGGATGGCGCTGTCACAGCCTGGCAGTTGGTGACAGTGAGTGACACGGCCACTCGGGCAGCGGATGGAGCTGCGGAAGGGTTGGGAGATCCCCAGGGAAGGGAGGGCTCCGGGTGCTGCTCCCCATCAGCATCATCGCAGCGCCCAGTCCAGCACCAAATCCTGAATTTATTCGCAGACAAACCCAGCCCCGGCCCAGGGAAGCGCTGGCNGGGATGGGAATGAGGGGAAACTCTGGGAGGGAGGGATGGGAGAGAGGGCAGGTTCCGGGAGAGAGGGATGGGAGAGAGGGCAGGCTCCGGGAGGGAGGGATGGGAATGAGGGGAGGATTCGGGAGGGAGGGATGGGAATGAGGGGAGACTCCGGGAGGGAGGGATGGGAATGGGGGCAGGCTCCGGGAGGGAGGGATGGCGCTGTCACAGCCTGGCAGTTGGTGACAGTGAGTGACACGGCCACTCGGGCAGCGGATGGAGCTGCGGAAGGGTTGGGAGATCCCCAGGGAAGGGAGGGCTCCGGGTGCTGCTCCCCATCAGCATCATCGCAGCGCCCAGTCCAGCACCAAATCCTGAATTTATTCGCAGACAAACCCAGCCCCGGCCCAGGGAAGCGCTGGCTGGAGGCTGGGGCAGGTGCTGCACTGCAAATCAAGCCAATTAATTAAAGCCCTCCCCTCGGCTCTTTCCTGCTTTTCTCCTCCCTGTCCTGCACATTCCCAGCGCTGTCACCCCGGGCTCGCTGCCACTGCGAGTCTGCAGCGGGAAATCTGATGTAATTAGCCACTAATGGAGTTGAGGAATTTCGCCCAGGAACTGGTGCATCCCTGCAGTCAATCTGTGCTCGGCTGAACCGACTTTGAGCCTGAATTCCTAGCAATCCCAGCCCCAGGGATGTGAGGGGAGGGAAAACAGCCATGGCCGGTGCCAGCCCTCCCAGGAGGCAGCAGATACTGATACAGGGTATAATCAGGGTGATTCCTGAGCTGCAGGAAGGCAGCAGATACTCCCAGGAGGCAGCAGATGCTGCTCCAAGCCCACCAGAACAGTCCCATCCTTTGCCAGGCCATCTCCACCTTCCTGCGGGGTGCAGAAGGAAAGGGAGAAGGGGCTCCTCTTCCCTAATCCCCGATCCCTTGTGGGTTATCACAGCGCCCTGCACCCCTGCCCCAGGCAGGACCTCCCCATCTGCTCAGAGCTGCAGGACGGGCACGAGTAGGGCCTCCCTGCCCTTCCAGGGACATTTCTCCAGGTGGGAAAGGGGCATCTCCCGGGCCAGTGCCAGGACAAGTCCCAGAGAGACTCCAGACAGATGAGAAAGTGCCTCTGCTTGGAACCAGCTCCTCACGCTCGGGGAAATTCTCACTCTGACAGGGCTTGGCTGGCACCGTCTGGGCACAATTGTCACCTTCTGTGGAGCCTGGTGTGACACAGCCCTGCCCAGAGATGTGACACGGCCCTGCCCAGAGATGTGACACAGCCCTGCCCAGAGGTGTGACACAGCCCCGCCCAGAGGTGTGACACAGCCCCGCCCAGAGGTGTGACACAGCCCTGCCCAGAGATGTGACACAGCCCTGCCCACCCTGGTGGGACACCAGGATCTCTTGGCTCAGGGTGATTCCTGAGCTGCAGGAAGGCAATGAACTCTCTGGGAGCTGTAGGAATGCCCCAGGGCTGGATCCTTTGCAGGAACAGAGCCCTTGTCCTGCTCTTTGCCATCTTTAGGCAGGTATCCATGCCATGTCCTGCTCTTTTATCCCACTGAGTGTCCCTGTGTTTTTCAGGAGGCCCTGGCAGGATCCTTTGAGGCCACAGCAGATGGGTGATGCCTCTTCCCCCCAAGCCTGTTTATCTCCGAGCTGGGGCTGCAGCTCCTGTCACAAAGCCACTGAGATTATCCCAAGGACTTTCCAGGTCTCTCTCTGCCCTGGTCTTTATTCCATTTCCATTCATCCTGGAGAACTCTCGGTTCTCCAAGGACTGGCATGTTCCTTCCTCCCCAGTTTTTCTCCCAGCCATGCTCCTCACAGGTGCCTTTCATGCAGGAATGTCCTTTTTAGGATCCCACTGTCCTCTCCACCCTCCAGGTGGGGATTATTCAGTCCCAGGGTATAAATGCAGAGAGAATCTGGTACAAGGCACCTTTGATCCTGGCTGGGTCTTCACGAACTGCTGTGTAATGTCAATTCTAATCCTGGTACAGCACAGGGGATGGGAATGTGGCTGAATCCTGAATCCACAGCCTGGATGTGGCTGTCCAGCAGCTCCTGGGGACAGCGCAGGGCTGACCTGAGCCCGTGTGCTCGGAGATGTCAGGAGTCAGAGGGGGCTGAACACCCCTGTGCTGCTGCAGGAACCCCCATGGCTGAGAGCAGCTCCAGCAGGACAGCACGGCTGCATCAACCATCACTCATCCCAGATATTCCTCCTGCATCCCCAGCATCCCTCCCACGGGCTGGCACTCGCTGCCAGGGAGATGAATCACCATCAGCCACCTCCGCCCAGGGAGAACAATTAAAGGAGACTGAAATGGGCAGCATTTTAATTTATTGGCTTTTCACTTGTGCCTGGCAGCTTCCCGGAGGAGGATGGAGAGTGCTGGGAGCTCTGCAGAGCCCTGGGTGGTGGCAGCAGAGCCCTGGGTGGTGGCAGCAGAGCCCTGGGTGGCAGCAGGGCTCTGGGTGGTGGCAGCAGAGCCCCTGGGTGGTGGCAGCAGAGCCCCTGGGTGGTGGCAGCAGGGCTCTGGGTGGTGGCAGCAGAGCCCCTGGGTGGTGGCAGCAGAGCCCCTGGGTGGTGGCAGCAGGGCTCTGGGTGGTGGCAGCAGAGCCCCTGGGTGGTGGCAGCAGAGCCCCTGGGTGGTGGCAGCAGGGCTCTGGGTGGTGGCAGCAGAGCCCCTGGGTGGTGGCAGCAGAGCCCCTGGGTGGTGGCAGCAGGGCTCTGGGTGGTGGCAGCAGAGCCCCTGGGTGGTGGCAGCAGAGCCCCTGGGTGGTGGCAGCAGGGCTCTGGGTGGTGGCAGCAGAGCCCCTGGGTGGTGGCAGCAGAGCCCCTGGGTGGTGGCAGCAGGGCCCTGGGTGGTGGCAGCAGAGCCCCTGGGTGGTGGCAGCAGAGCCCCTGGGTGGTGGCAGCAGAGTCCTGGGTGGTGGCAGCAGGGCCCTGGGTGGTGGCAGCAGAGCCCCTGGGTGGTGGCAGCAGAGCCCCTGGGTGGTGGCAGCAGAGCCCCTGGGTGGTGGCAGCAGAGCCCTGGGTGGTGGCAGCAGAGCCCTGGGTGGTGGCAGCAGAGCCCTGGGTGGTGGCAGCAGAGTCCTGGGTGGTGGCAGCAGAGCCCTGGGTGGCAGCAGGTACCCTCAGGTCCCAGGGCACAGCAGCCCCTGGGGATTGGTGGTTCCAGGAGGGTTTGGCTGTGGGAGCTCTGACTGCTCAGACCCTGCCTGTGGGTGAGTCCTGCACAGCTCCCTTCTCTCCCCTTGCTCCCGGGACACCTGTGTCACCTCGGGCTGTTTGGGGTCCCCGTGTCTCTCCTCTTGCTCCTGGGACACGGGTGTCACCTCGGGCTGGGCACACAGGGCCATTTGGGGTCCCTGGCGTCACCCTGGGCAGGACATTTGAGCTCAGCCCTGAGTCACCCTCTGTGGGCAGAGGGACCGTGGGCACTGCCACGTCAGGGCTGCAGGCTGAAGTCAGAGGTGACCTCAAGCGAAAGGTGGACGGAGCCTTTCTTCCCACTCCTTGTGTCAGCAAGAACTCCCACCAGGAATGAAAAAGTCTCAGGACTGTGACTCTCCCTCTGTTTCTGTGCCTGTTCCAAACCCTCCCAGTGCCTGGCACCTGCCCAGCTGCCTTGGGCGTTTCGGGGCTGAGATGCTGCCTGTGAACCCTCCAAACCCCTCTGTTCTCCCGGGAAAGCCCAGCCTGGTGTGCCAGGAGCTGATCAAAGCTCTGGGCTGAGCCCTGGGTGCCCTCAGAGCTTTGGCTGCAGCGTTTGTGGAGCTCAAGCTCCCTTTATTCCGGGTCTGGAGAGCCCCGTGCTCCTCGGAGCCCCCGCAGTGAGCTGGGATCAGTCCCAATGGAAATCCGGGCTAAAGCAGCCTGGGCTGTGACCTAATCCCAGGGTAGGGGTAAAGATCCTCCAAAGCCAGTCTGGGTCTGCCTGTGCCCGTGCCACAGTGCCCACATCCAGCCTAGGGATTATTCCCAAGGTTTCCCAAAGTATTTTAGACCTTTTTTTCCCCTGACTAAACAACCTGTGAGCATTGGTGTCACACTCCAGGGCCACCAGGTGCCTCACCCGAGTCACGCTCAGGCTGCAGCTCGAAATAATGCTCCCAGCAAGAGGAGCTGCACCAGTAAAGCCGAAAATTCAGGTATCAAAAACCAGAATGAGTTGAGCTGAGTTTCCACCTGCACAAGGCTCTGGGAAAGAGCTGCATCAGCACTTTGTGGGTGTGGAGGAAAGAAAAATCCAGAGGTTTCCATCAGCTCTGCCCAGGGAGCTGGGCTGGGACAGAGGCATTTGGAGCTTTCTGCTGCTTTTCTGTGTTTTATAAGAGAAACCTCTGGATTTCTGTGGGAGGTTAAACCCCCGTGAAGCTGGAGGATAAAGGGGCGTTAGCAATCAGCTCCGGGACAAGTTTGGCTGCTGGAAAAGCTGGAGTGGTGAGGAACTATTAATTGAAACCCCCAGTTAATGCACAGCTGCCAACAATAGCTGCATAATGGAGAAAATCCATTTAATATTTAATTATCCCCTTCCAAACAAAGGCAGGGTGTTCAATGTGTCACCTCCAGCAGGCAAAGGGGGGTGATGGAAGGGTTCATTTTGGGAACGGTCACAGGGGCCTGGGAAAATGCCAGCCCTGGGAGATCTCTGCAAAGAGCTGTTTGATGGATTTGAGCAGGAATCTGCTCCTTGGGAATGAAATCCCATGGAGTTAATTGGTGAATCCTGGTGGGGATTTCCATCTCCTCCAAAGCAAAACATCTCCAGCCAGGCAGCACTTCCTGGCCACAGGGAACAACCATGATAAGGATTGTGATGTCATGATAATGATTCTACCACATGGAAAAATGATTGTAATGATTGTGAGATCGTGATAATGTTTTTCTTACATATAATGATCATTATAAGGATTATGACATCATGATTATGATATCAAGATAATGATTCCTCCACATGGAATAATCATGATAAGGATTGTGATGTCATGATAATGATTCTACCACATGGAAAAATGATTGTAATGATTGTGAGATCGTGATAATGTTTTTCTTACATATAATGATCATTATAAGGATTATGACATCATGATTNGCAGCACTTCCTGGCCACAGGGAACAACCATGATAAGGATTGTGATGTCATGATAATGATTCTACCACATGGAAAAATGATTGTAATGATTGTGAGATCGTGATAATGTTTTTCTTACATATAATGATCATTATAAGGATTATGACATCATGATTATGATATCAAGATAATGATTCCTCCACATGGAATAATCACAATAAGGATTGTGAGAGCATCATAATGATTATGACATGGTGAATAATGATTCCCCCCCACAGAATAATCATATAATAATTATGACATCATGATAATTATTCCCTCACATGGAATAATCATGAGAATGGATCATCATGAGGATGATTATGGCATCATGGTAATGATTATAGCATTGTGATAATGATTCCCCCCAAAGAATAATCACAATAACAATTATGACATCATGGTAATGATTCCTCCACATGGAATAATCATGATTATGATATCATGACAATAATTATGACATCATGGTAACGATTATGATATCATGATAATGATTCCCTCACGTGGCATAATCTTGATAATGATTATGACATCATGGTAATGACGATAATGATTATGACACCATGATAATGATTCACCCCCCTGGAACGATTGTGATCGTGACCAGCTGCCCTAGGGTGACTTTATGATGCTTGTATCCCCAAATTGTCTGCCCTGTTTGTGTTGGATATTATGCCCTGTACATGTAAGGCCAGAGCAAAGAGGGAAGGAGCAGTTTGTGTTTGGAGGAACTGCTCTGACTCCTCCACATTCCTTTTCCCTGCTCAGACGGTGCTGCCTTCAGACAGACGGACAGAGAGGTTTTTTTCCTTTTTTTCCTTTTCCCTTTTTAATTGGTTTGTGGCTGGCTGAAGCAGAGAAGGTTCCTGGACAGATTCTTTGCCTTTTCATTGGGACTGAAAATCTGCCCTGGACTGAGAAGAGCAGAGAGGCACCTGCGGCCCACCGGGGCCTGGGCCCCTGAGAGGGACTGAGAGAACCAAGTTATCCCCACAGCAAGGACACTTTCATTCTGGGAATCCCTTTTGGAGCAGCAAGAGGTTTTATTGTTTCATATTATTCAATTGTTGATGCTTGTGGGCTTTTGTTTGTTAAATAAATAGTTTTTCCCACTTTTCTCAGAGGAAGTTTATTCCTGAACCCACTGAGGGAGGGGCTGTTTTGGGCTTGCTTCCAGAGGATCCCATTTGAGAGGGTTCCTCCCAAATTTTGCCCTAAACCAGGACACCAGCACTGTGGGAAAGAATTCTGCTTTTCTGGTGGTAGAGCCCAGAACCGACCGTGCCGAGTCTGGGCTTGCTGAAGTCAGTGGGAGCTGGGTCAGGCGCAGGCTGTGCCCCCCTGGCAGTGAGCAGGGCAGCACTCGCTGGTCCTGCTCTGACTCACAGGGAGCTGGCAGAGTTTGGAGCCTGGGTGGGCGTGAGGGAGCCTTTATGGCTCTGAAAAGTCACCTTCTCTCAACGCTTGTCCCACATGTGTCCCCACACTTCCTATTTTTAGAGCCCTGCTCTCCAATGATTTTGCCCAGGGACAGCCTTGTGGGGATTCAATTAAACTCCAGAATAAAATAAACACTCTCCCTCAGCCAGGGCTGGAATGCTAAGCAAAGCCATTATCTGAACAAAACAGGGCTGTGAGTTTGGTGTTTAAATGTCCTTTATTTTCATCTGCTGGGGTCAGAGACCAGTGAAGACAGGAAAAACCCTTCATTAACTCAGCCCATCCACTCCCAAAGCCTTTCCCCTGCTGCTCTGAGTGATCCAAACACCTCCAGGGCACCTTTCCTTTGGAAACAATTCCACATGTTGGGGAGTGAAATCACTGAAGAGCTTTTCTTATTTTCCTTTTCTTTTTGGGGATGATAAACCAGCTGTGTCTGTCTGGGCAAAGCGATGACACCCAGAGCTGCCTACAGTGCCAGGGGTCTCTGCAGTTAATTTAAACAAGCTCAGGTCTTCCTTTAGTCCTTAATTAAAACTTGATCAGGGCAGTCTGACCCATGGCCAAATCCCTCTGGTGTTTCCATCTAGATTTGTGGGTTTTCCCTGTGTCTTGGTTTGAAAGGCAGGTGTCTGCCAGGGGAAACCAGAGCCTCCCTTGGAATGGAGAATGTAAACCCCCTCTCTCTGAATTATTATAATTTTGAAATTAAGGGGCTTTCAGGCAAAGATACGGGAATATCAGTTCTTTACTAGAAATATTACAAAATACAAAGGCAACAGTGCAAGAAAAGAAACAAACAAGCAAACAACAACAACAAAATAGTGCTGGGAACACTGACACAGTCAGAGAGAATACCACCTGACACCCTGTTTGGTCAGGGTGCTGGGAGCAGTCCAAAATGAGTCCCCCTGGAGTGACAGATGTGGCTCCACTGGAGTAGAGATGATCCTGTAGAAGGGTCCAATGATGAGATGGGTCCAGCCTTCCTCTGGGAGTGCAGTGGAAAAACCAGCTGCTCGGGCTTCTGATGTTCCAGGCTTTATCCAGGTAGGAATGCTTGGCTCCTCCCGATGGGTGGAGCATCTCCCAGTGGGATGATTTAGTTCTACCGGCCATGGGGTGAGCCTTAATGGCCCATTCACAGGTGATCTCTCCCTGGAGGGAGGATGGGTGGTGGAAGAGATAAGGGAACAACTGGCATTATCAGAAGGCAGCACTCCTTCCCCCTGGAGTTATGATGAATGGGTTATACAAGAGATAGAGAAAAAACATCTCTCCCAACTGGTTTCAACAAATGAAATAGAATACACATTCTTGGTTACATATTGTAACCCAAGACACCCTAGGAAAAGGAAATGGTGATGCCAGGATGTGTGGAGGCTGGGTGAGCTCTGGCAGTGCAGTTCCAGAAGTGGAGGAATCCCAAAATTCCCATCTCACCCCAGAGATTCTCTGTTTGGAGCATCAGATTAGCCTGGGAAAGGAAAATTTCCCTGATGTTTTTGACAGGATGTGGTGCAGAGCAGCCACAGCTTGTTTGAGGCCTCTTATCAAACTCTTACCAGGAGTTCTGTTCTGGTGCCAGTCCTGGATGATTCTGGCTCTCCCAAGGCTGAGTTTGGAGCCGGGCAGTGGCTGCTGGCACGGCCCAAACCCAGCTGCCACTGGGCAGAGTTTTAGTCCAGTCTAATCCAGATTTCAGCATCCAAGAGGTGTAGGATCAGCTCTGGGAGACCCCAGCTCTGTCTGGGTCTGGTTTGGGGCTCTGAACTCCAGCAGTGATGGAGAGCAGTGAAGGGCAGAGGAGGTCTGAGGGCAGCATCAGAGCCCTGCAGAGCTGGAGAGAGGAATAATGGGCTTGTGTATCTTCGGGAGGAGAAAGGGAAGGGATAACAGTGGTAACCCCCCCAGAGGTGGGTACAGGAAAGGGAATGTGCCTCCTGCACCTCTGCTGTGGGCAGGAAATCCCAGGACAAGCCTGCAGCAAGGAAAATCCAGGTGAAACCCATCAAACTCCTGTGGAAGAGCTGCTAAAAGGGCTGGGAAAGGAGGAGCAGTGAGGGAGCGATGCCTGCGGGTGCAGCAGCCCCTGCAGGATTCCCTGGATGGCTCCATCCCCTCCCGTTTTCCACTGCACGTGGAAAAACCCCCAAGCACAGCTGGCTGCCCACGTGCCTCACACTTTCCCCGTGTATCTGCACACGGATGCCTCTGGAAAGCAGGGATCTGTCAGTGGATATCTCCCTTTTAAGTTTTCCCCGGGAGCCTCGGCCTCGTTAATTAATGCTCATTGTAACAGCACAAGTGTCTTAGGGCAGATTTTCCAGGAGCCGGTTCCCAGCGTGCAGCCATGGGGCAGCCTCAGCAGCTCCCTTTTCTTGGCATGCTGCTTTTTTTTTGCTCTCTCCATCTAAAAGGAGCTGAAATCCAAATTGGCAGGATATTTTAATCCAGCTTTGCCGCCGCCGCCGCTACACAAAACCTTGGGAGCATTCATTCCTTGCTCCAGATGATCCTAATCCCTTTCTCCTCGCTGCTGAGGGAAAAGCAGCTTAGGAAGGTTTGGAGTTGGAGGGGAAGAGCCAGCGTTTGAAGGAGGTGTCCTCGAAATGCCACGGGACCTGTGGAATTCACTCTCTCCTTGGACAGAGGAATCTGTCCTGTTTGCTGTGAAAAACGAGGTTCACTTTCCTGGTAAAATTTAAAAAGTTTAATAAAAAGACAATAAGAGACAGAAAGCAAGCACAAGGTTAATACGGTCGACCTGGTACCTTGGCTGACCGGGTGTCTTGGCACTGAGGCAAGACCAGGCCTGAAAACCTCGGAGGGACCCTTTAAATATTTTTTCTGTTACATCTGCCTGTTGCATATGCATAGAGTATTATGCATATTCATCTTTTTCCAAGAACACTTTTGCATGGCCACTCCTTGGGTCCGCCTTTTTAGAGCATGCGTGTTCCTTGGCTGGAGTTTCCTTATCCCCTCCAGTTTGGGCTGTGTCCGTGCTTTCTTCACACGGCAGGTGCTGATAATTGGGCATATCAATAGCAGGGTCCTCTTCACATGTTCACTGGATGTTATCCCAACCAAACAGACAGTTCAATTACAAGCACAGGTACATATCAGCTATCCCACTGCTGTGTCTAAGTAAAAAGAACGATACAGCAGAGTCGTTCCGACACTACACAAACAACACTCATCTCAATATTTGCAGAAAGCCAATAACAGAGCACGTATCTATAACATTTACCATCACGGTGTGTGGTGTACGGTGCCGGGGAAGATCCCAGGCACGCTTTTCCTGGACCGCGCCCAGCACCGCTGGCGGAGCCGGCTCGGCCTGGGCCGCGGGGCCGCTCGGGGCTGCCGCTCCGACAGCAGCGGGGACAGCTGCCTGCAGCACCCGCTGGAAAACGCCGAGGACACAAACAAACCCAGAGAGGGATCTTGTCGGATGAGTTGGCAGAGTTTATTACCCAAAAGGGCCGCGAACGTGGGCAAAGGCGTCTAAACGGGAGGGTGCCGTGGTTACGGCAACAAGGGAAAACTTAGGAGTAAACGTGAGGCCGGGATTATATCCTACGGATCAACAGGGAAACCGAAGGGAAGAGACACAGCCTAACAAACCAACTGTGCCTCAGAATGAGAGGGTTTGCGAGAGGCAGGGGTGGGAACAAGGTGGGATTGACAACGGACTTTCGAGAGCAAGGGGTAGGGACAGGGAGAGGCGGACAAAGGGTGAGGGAGGAGAGAACTTCGGACGGCACCGAACCTGTCGGGGAGGGGGAACTGGGATGAATCATTTGGAAAAATAACTTCATAACAGCTTAACAGAAACACATCAGCACAGGTGTTCAATAAAAATCAGAAGTTTCCAACAGGAATTTTAGGGAAAGAGGCACTGGAGGGATTTCTGGAGTCCACAGCCGGTTTGTCCAAGCAGAACTTGGAGCCTGGATTGTCTGATAAATTGTTATTTCAGCTTGTTATTTCAGAGCCTCACCAAATCACAGAATCCCAGTTTGGGCTGGGATTTTAAAACTGCTCCAGTTCCAGCCTTGCCATGGGGACAAGGAACACCTTCCCCAGAGCCTCAGCAGTGCCAGGAGTTTGTCCATTCCATGCTGGGTCTCAGGCACTGAACTCCAGCTTACTTTGGGATCTGGGCCCACACTGCCTGTGGCCACGGAGAAAATCCTAGGAGGGAGAAGAGATCAATGGAATATTCAGGAACTGTGCTTAAGCACCAGTCCTGGAGCTGATCTGAGCATGGGATGTGGGGTTTAACTCCCTGCCTGTGCTCTGCTCACCCACAGGGGCAGGGCTGGGGGGTTTAAACCCCACAGGGGCAGGGCTGGGGGGTTTGAGCCTCACAGTGGCAGAGCTGGGGGATTTCACATCCCCTGGTGCCAGCCGAGGTCTCCACTCCCTGGGGGAAGGTGCAGATCAGGTCCAGTTCTGCCAGAACTGACCCGGGCTCAGCCCAGCCCCAAATCCCTTCCCTGCCTCGCCCTGTGTCCCTCCAAGAGACACAAGGAGCCTTTCCTCCTCGCATAAACACAGAAATAAAGCAAAGCTCCATCTTCCAGTTAAATGATGTCATTCCCACCCAGAATCTGATGGATGATTATGGTGTGACCACAACATAAATACTTCTCTGGGGCCTCTGGCCAGGCCTCTCCTCGGATGCTTTTGCAGCTCCAACCTGATTAAAACTGAAATTCTACTGCACTTCTCTGAAGAGACTCCAGCCATTGAACAGCAATGCAAGGGGATGCTGCCAGCTGTGAGGCAGAAATATCAGCAGCTCCAGCCACAAATGCTTCCAGTTTTATTCTGATTTTATTTTTTCACAAGACAAACTTATAAATTAGAAGGATGTGCCTCAAGAAGAGCCTGGCCAAAAAAATTAAAATAATAAAAGAAAAAGCAAGTACTGGATAAAGAAGTTGCAGGGCTGGACTATGAAAGTGCCAGAGTGTGGGGAAGCAGAAGCTTTTCAAAAATCAATAAGAAATGTCACTGGCAAGGAGGAGTGTGGGATTCAGTGCCAGGGTGGGCAGGCCAGGAGGGGCTGGGAGAGGATTGCAGGAGTTTAGGAGGGATGGGGATGAGCAGGAACCACACCTGGTTGGGGATGCTGCTCTTTGTGTCCCACTGCTGGTCAGGCTGAGCCTCAGCTCCCTCACTCCCAGGCTCTGAATTTCCCTCAGCAACCCAAACCTGTGGGATTCCAGCGGGATCTGGGTGCCTGGCTGTAGATTCCTTTAACAAAAAATCCAAACTGCCTAAAATCCTCCAGTGCATGATGCACATGCAGCACTCTGCATGCCCCAGAAGGGGAAAGAGAGAAGGGCTCAGTGGCCTGAACTCTTAAAACCATTTGTCTTGCAAATTAATTGCTATTAATTCATCAGTAACACTAAATAACCCTCCTCAAAAGAAGATAAAGAGCAGCTGGGGGGACAGAAGGAGGAGGTTGTGCAGGATGAGTGGGAAGCAAAGGGGAAGCAGAGGAGGGAAATTTAAAACCAGGGAAAACAGGTGGGAAATCATTTCAGTAAATATTGTCTGGGACCTGCAGCACTCCTGGATGGGTTTATTTCTGTATTTATGGAAAACCTGGACAATCCCTGGGCTATGGATGTGCCAAGTGCAGTGGAGGGGCTGAAGTGGCCCAGCTGTGACACCTGGGGCGCCCAGCCCTGACAGGATCCTCCTCTCCTCCCAAAACTCTGCTCTTTGTCTCCCTAATTAGGCTCAGGAGCCTTCCTGGAGAGGGGAGAGCTGCCTGCTCAGGCTGGATGAAGGAATTCTTCATATTCCCAGAGCTGGGATGAGACTCTTGATGAGCTCTTGGTGTTTCGTGTTCTTCCCCAAGAAGGTCCCAAGATGTTCAGGAGAGGCTTCAGTTGATTTTATCACCCGTGGCAGAAGAGTTAAATATCTAATGAGGTGATATAAATAGCTCAGATTTTCAGGAAGTTCAGAATTTCCATCTAGGCAGAGAAGTGAAACTTCAGCAGTGCTGGGAGATGCTTGGGTATTTTTTTTCCCCCTTGTCATTTCTCCTCTTCAAAAAGCTCTGTTCTCTCATCAAACCAGGCTCAGGAATGTCAATAAGGAATCATTTCCCCTTGGGATTTCTGCCCCATTTTTTACGGACCTGCAAAGTCCCTCTGGGTTGATTAAGCAGCCAAACATTGGTTTGCATCATTACAGACTTGGGGAGACTCAGCAAATGCACAGAGCTCCATTTTCCCCTGTTTGCCATAATTATCTGTCTCTGCAGAAAACTCAGGTCTCTCTTCTTTAACAGACATTTTTATTTACAAGTCAGATGCTCTGGAAATAGAACTCACACCTTAAATAAATACCCAGAATATCCTGAACTGCACCTCCATGTGCTGAAAATAATATAAGAAAACAGAAGAAATCCAGAAATTATAAGAAAAGCCTTTGAAAATTTAAGGAAAAAGTGCACAAAACTTGAACAATAAGCAGCCAGGGCAATTTCTTTCCCTGTAAAGTTTCATGGAAAATTGGAATTATTCCCTGGAAGTCCAAGCAGTGTCTTTGCCTTCACAAGTTCAAGATTTCCTTGGTCAGCAAGGATCTCCCAGATACCTCTGCCTGTTTTTTAAAGGACACCATCCTCATTTTCCATGGGAACAGCAGAAGGATTTGCTGAGGATGGGACTGGAACCACTGTCCACATTGGAACGAGGGCTGTGCTTGTTTTGTATTGTGAAAATGTCCTGGAAATGCCCTGGAGGGGAATCCTGGCTCCTGGAAATCTGTGGGAGACTTGGAATTTCTTCCAGCAGTTCCCCACAGGAAATCTCCTGATTTTAGGGAGAGGGAAGGAAGAATCATCCCTTAAAATCTGCACAGTGAAGTTTTGAGAGCTCAGGCCAGGAACTGGTGGGGATTTTAATGCTCTTTGTTGCCTTGCTAAGGGCAGCTCACAGAGTTTTGGCTGCAGGAAAGAAGAAACGCCCTGGTGCTCAGGGAGCACAGAGCTCTCCAGCAGCCCCTTGGTCCTTCCCACCACCACCACATTCCTTGGGTTCCCCTCACCCTGCTCCAGGCTCTTCTGGGCTCTTTTGGGTGGAATTTGATTGATAGGGAGCTGCAGAAGGAGGGAAAACCTGGCCTGGCTTGGACAGCATCCTCAGGCACAGGGTGGGGTTGTTGGGCAGGGCCAGGGGTTGGATTCCTGATCCTCCCCTCCCACTTAGGATATTCAGGATTCTGGGATGCTCAGGGGTCAGCAGCCACTGTTCAGTGATGGACTCGTGGATGCAGTGAAGTTTTCCTGTCCTTTCTCTGCATTCCCTCAAATGCTGCTTTCTCTCTGAATGTTAAATCAGAAACCAGCCCTTGTCCTGGGGGGAACAGAGCCCGGGTTCTTCATCTGGGGACACATTTTGATTAAAAGCCCAGCACATGTTCTCTCTGCTTTCCCTCCCCTTGTTCTCGTGGCTGTGCAGCCCATTTGCAATTAAATTGAGTCTCGTTACCCTCCAAAGTGAGAGAAGCTGCTCTGAAAATTATGAGTAGGAGTCTCTCTACCTTTTGACAAATTATTTTCTAATGAAAAACATCTGCTCGGGCTACAAAGGTTCACCCGTCTTTATTTCTGCCTGATGCAAACGGGTTTTGTTTCACAAATTGCGAAGCAGGGCCTTGGTCCCACAGCCAAAAGGGACAAGCAGGGATTGATAAAATGCAGCAAAGCCGGGAGGGCTTTTTATATCATCCCCCCCTTTAATTATCCTGCTTCCTAACAGGTGCAAGGAGGCAGCACCTGATGGCTGCTGCTGATCCAGACGGCCTGGAATTGTCTCTCCATATGCTGCAGGATGGGCTGCAGGGTGAGGCTCAGCTTAACCCTGTGTGGGCTGGAGGAACAGAGCCGTGGTTTGCTCAGGAAGTTTGGAAAACGAGATAAAAATCCAAAGAGACACCCAGGGGTGTTTGGGAAACAGGGAGATATGGAAGGCACAGAATCATGGAATTATTGAAGCTGGGAAGGAGCTCCAGGATCATCGAGTCCAAGCTGTGACTGATCCAGCCCAGGGCAGTGAGTGCCACCTCCAGGAACTCCATGGACACCTCCAGGATGGGCACTCCAAACCTCCCTGTGCAGTTCCAAGGCCTGAGCGCCCTTTCCACGGAGAAATTCCTCCCGATGTCCAACCTGAGCCTGCCCTGCCTCAGCTTGAGGCCATTTCCCCTTGTCCTGGCCCTGTTCCCCGGGATCCGTCCCCCTCTTCAGCCCAAATCCTGGGAAAAGAGGAATGTGCTCCTGCAGGATCTGCCCATCCTGGCCAGTGTGACAGCCCCTCCCCAGAGCTGGGTTTGCTCCTGGCAGAGCTCTGACATGCCCAAACCCAAATCCCAAATCCACATCTGTGTGGAGCAGTTTGGTGGTTCCCTTTGATTTCCTGGGATGCTGGCTCCGTATTCTCCCCTCCCTGAGGATAGCTGGGATTTCTGCTAATGGACTCCTGATTGGCACTAAAGGAACCAACCCTGTGCACAACATTTTGGGGTTTGGGCTGCTCTGAGAGCTTTGAAGGCACCTCCTCTGATCTCTGACTGGGGCTGTAATCAGGCTGCCAGGAATATTTCTGCAGTTCCACTTTTCACTTGGAAGTAATCCCAGCTGGAGCCAGGCTGACAGGAATGTTTTATCCTCAGGGAAGAGCTGATCTGGAGGTCCTGAGGATTCCTGGAGCAGGGAGGTGGCAGTGCTGTCCCTGTGCTGTGAGGGGGGACTGCAGCAGAGGGGCTGTGCTTGAGCTCAGCACTAAAACTCCCCAGGACAGGAGCAAGGATTTTGTGTTCTGCTGAACTGGGACTGTGCAGGGACACCAGGATCTGCCCAAAGTCACCCGGGGAGCTCCCAGCAGGAATCAGGAGCTATTTGGATGGCAGCTGCAGCTCTTTATGTTTGACAGGTTTTCTCTGTGCTGCCCAGAGGACAAGAAACGTTTTCCTTTATGAAAAAGGAACAGAGATGCCTCAGTAAGTGCTGTGGAATTTGGGCAAACAGCTCTGCAGCCTGTGCTGGGAGGGCAGGAATTGTTCCTTTAGATCAGCAGCTGGCTCTGGGAAATTTGGGGGAAGTTCCCCACTGAGGGGATTTTGTGCCAGTGGTTTTTGACCACAGGCCTGGCACAGAGAAGCTGCTCAGGAAGGATTCCTGGTGCATTCCAAGGAGGGATTCCTCTCTTTCCTACGATATGGAGGAATTTCTGGTTTGAGAAGGGAAATAAACTCCTTTCCTTCACAGCCACCCACGCTGGGGCTGCTGCTGGGCTGGGGGCAGTGACAGTGCCTGGGTGGGCACAGCAAACGCTGCCTCTCCAGCCCTGGGAATAACACGGGGCCCAGGGATGTGCCAAGGGAAAATGCCAGCCTTGTGTGTGCATTCCTGCCCTTCCTCCGCAGCCAGGAGATCCTTGGGAGCAGCCAGGACCACGAATTCCACACCCACAGGCAATTCCTGCCCTGCTGGAAGCAGTGCCTGGCAGCAGGGCACGAAGGGCAGCCTGGGCGTGGAGCATCCCCAGAGCTGGGACACAGAATGCTTCCAGGGCAGATGGAGCAGGAGAATTCACTCTGCAGAGAGCCCTGGACCAGTGCTTTGTGGGGCACATCCATGTCCTTGCACAGGCACCATCAAAGCAGGGGAAATGCAGCCTCCCTGCCAGGCTTCCCTGCCCTCCTGCCACAGCCCACCGGCTCTGAACAGCTCCTGGCCTTGGGGTGTGAAGGGATTTCATCTTCATTCAGGGCAGTGATGATGTGAGGCCGAGCTGTGATTGCCAGGGACTGGTTCAGAAGGTCCTTTCTGGTTATTTTTGTTGAAGGATGGGGGTAATTCACCTCGGGAAAAGGGCCCTGCACACATTTTCATTTCACACATGCCAGAGAGCCAGGGCAAGATGAACAACTCCCACCAGCCTTAACAGAGTCACCACGGGGTGAGAAAGCTTTGGCTCTGTCTCCTGAGCAGCTGATGATGCTGTTAGAGGACAAAAGTCTCTCCATCATTTAACACAAAGGATTATGGATTTAAAGCCTCCCTTGGCTCTGGGGACCACAGGCACTGCAGAGGATTCCACGTCTGGGTTTGCCTGCAGGTCCTGCACTGCTGGGCTGACCCCCTGGCCCTTGGTGGTGGTCTAGCCCTGCTGAGCTCCCAGAGCTCCAATGATTTATTCCTGGGGGAATCTGGCCCCTCTCTGCAGCCTGGAGAGGGTTAACAGCCCCTTGCTGCCACAGGAAAACTTTCCTGGATCCTGGAGGGGCCTCCATCACCAGGCTGGGAGAATTCTCAAGTGTGGCACCCTGGGGATAATGCCCCATGATTTAAAGCCATGGGAAAGAATGAAATGAGGAAAAGGAGTGGTGTTTCTGTAGAAATCAAAATTTTTAAAAGGAAATTAAAGATATTGAGAATTGTGGTTCTTACAGGAAGAAAACGGGAGACCCAAGGCCACATTTCCCAGAGCATTTTGGGCACTGAATTCCCACCTCGGGCCTGGCACTGGGCTCCTGTGTGGGGCAGGTNGGAAGTCAAAAGATGAGTGGTGAAGGAATCACCCCCTAAAGCTCCCCTGACAGGACCAACATTGCAGGAGCTGGGAGAGCTCTCCAGCAAGACAAGGCTCAGGCAGGAGCTGCCCTGGATTTTGGAAGGGATGTTTCTGTGGCCGTGTCCTGCTGGGGGGATGAGGGTTGGGGGATGCTTTTGTGTCCCTTCACTTGGCAGAGAGAATCCCTGGATCAGGAATGTCTGCAGCCTTGGGGTGGCAGCAGTCAGCTTTGCCTGCACTCCTGGGACACTGCTCCTGCCGGGATTGCTCTGGAATTCCAGCCCCGAGGGGCAGGGACTGCCCCAACCCCGAACTGCAGCGACACCAGAGCGCAAACCCCCAGGGGAAAGGGAATTCACAGGGCTTGGAGCTGGCAGGGATGCTCAGGGACAGAACCCGGGCAAGGGGAGGGGGAAATGGAGCTGAGCAGGGGTGAGCAGGCAGCTGGAGCTCCATGGAAACCTCAGGCACCACTGGTGGGAAATTCAGGTGGAGCTGCCCCGGCTGCTGTCCCTGCTCTGCTCCCAGCGCTCCCGGCTGGGGATGGATGTGGCCTCACAAATGGCCCAGGGCTCTTGGCAGAGCGAATTTTCCTGCTCCATCTGCAGCTCGCTGCCCTGGAATCATTCTCTCCTCTCCCTCCTGAGGGCTGAGGCCGTTCCAGCTGCCTCAACACGAGTTAGGAGGCACTAAATGCTGGCAGGGCAGGGGCTGGGCAGAGCCCCCACCTGCAGCAGACACTGGGAATGAACACATTCCTCTCCAGGACACTCGGGTATAAAAACATTCCAAGGTGCAGCTCCCCCTCGCCATGGGGAGTTCCCAGAAAGGACAGGCTGAGCATCCAGAATAAGAATTATTGTGAATAATGACATTATTCCCACGGAGGGAAGCTCTGCTGAGCAAATGTCTGGAGGTGTTGGTGGAGTTTGGGAGGGGCAGAGCAGAGCCTGTCCCTGCCCCTGTCCCCGAAGCCCGAGGGTCACAGGGCATGGCCACACTGAGGCTGTCTCCTTCACCTCTTGGATAACTGGCAATTGATGGGGCTGGGAGTGGAAAACTCTCAGAATTGGGGAATATCCTGAGCTGGAAGGGATCCACGAGGATCACTGAGCCCAACTCCCGGCTTTGCACAGCCCCAGGAGTTCCACCCTGTGCCTCAGAGCATTGTTCAAACTCCCTGACCCAGGAGATGTGGGTTGGAGACAGCAGGAAACTCCTGGATGTCCCCATCACACGTGGTGGGAACTGCCTGCTCCTGGCATGGGGCATCCCAAATTCCCATCCCTGGCAGGCCACAGGCGCTCAGAGTCCCGTGGGATTTGGCCTCACTTTGTCCAGATGAACAGGAATCCACCCTGGCATGGAAGGGCATGAGGAATGGGCTCTGTGGGCATAAATCCCCCCCTGGTTCCTCCTGTGTGCCCCCTCAATCCCTCCTGGGATCAGACCCCAGCCCTTCACCAGCAGCTCAGCAGCCACAGAGGAATTCTGTGGCCAAACCTGTCCGGTTTTACCTTTCTCCCTTTCTTTTAACACTGAAACAACTTCAGCTGGCACTCGAAGCACAGCCCCAACTCGCATTTTGGGGTCATTAAAAATCACTTTTTAACCTCTGCACCCAGAGCAGTCCTGCAGCCTCTCCCAGCCCTTGGCTTTTCCTTCTGTGCTGACACCACCAGCACTCGTGGATTATTTATCCCGCCTGTGCTTCTCCATTTAACATCTCACCAAGGCCATTACCCGCAGTGCCACTTCCAATTGGCATTGGAATGGAAGGTGAAATCCAGACCTTGCAAGGGAGAGGTGATTTTGTTCCCCTTCAGATGGTTCTGCCTCCCACACGGTGTCACTTTGGCTAATCCATTTATACAACCTGACAAAAATCTGCCCATTTTCCACGGGCAGCCTCTCTGAGAGTGTCACACTGAATTTGCTCAGTGGAACAGGGAGGATCAACCCGAGAAGTGCAGAGCAAAGAGCTGGAGCTGTGTGGGGAGCCAGCCTCAGATTGTGTTTGCTTTCCTGCTCTCCTGCTCCTGAAAGGAGCCTTTTTTCCCCTATTATTTGGTTTTGTTGTCCTGTTTGTATTGTCCTCGGAACCCCCCTGACCTCACCTTGGACCTCCTGTCCATCGTGTGTCCCCAGCACGGGAAATTTCAGTTACACCTTTGCTGACACATTAAAAAATAAATTTAAAAGGATTCACTCTTCTGGCTGCACTTTTTCACCTCAGCTCGCCGTGGTCTGCAGGGAGGAAAAGTTCCATGAGTCTTAAAAGAGCAGAGAAAATCAGGAATCCTAAACTGGGGAGTCCTTACACGGGCTGGTGGTCAACTGAGCATTCCCTGACCCTGCACAGTCCTGCAATCCCAACCTGATGGTCTCCCCAAGGGGAAGGATTGGGCACAAACACTCCCTTTTTGGGGAAAAGAGGCACAGGGAGGGGTTGGATCCATGGTGGGAGCTGTTTTTAGGGTGTTTTTCCATCCCACTACAGCTGGGTGAGTTTCCCTGCTCTTGCCTTCCCCCAGCAGCCTGGGATTATTTATTGTGATACATAATTACATGGGGTGATACTGTAGCCAGCAATTAATTAATGCTAATTGGATGTAAATTAATTAAGAGCACAGTTTGTCAAATTCGGTTTGCTCTTCCCCCCAGATCACCCAGCCCTGAAGCAAAATCAGAGGAATTGGCTCCAATCCAGGCTGGGGAGGCGGTGACACCCAAACCAAGGGATAACGGGGCTTTTGGGGGCAACTTCACCTCATTTTCTTCTTAAAAAGTTCTGCTTCTTGGGGAGAGACGGGAATTCCTCCTTGGGAGAAAATACCTGGTCATGGGAAATGATACAGAGAGCTGAATTCTGTGAGCAAGGAGCGAATTGAGATGGGAGGAGGTGAAACAATCACCCTTCATCTCTAATCACTGCACAAACCCCGCTCCTCGCAGAGGAGCTGAGCCTGGCAGGAGACAGAGGGACACTGTCAGCTTTGATTCCTGACCCTGGAATTAGAGCAAAGCTCATTTGTGTTACTGTTGCCATGAGGTTGGGCTCAGTGACAGTGACATGGGCTGGACGTGGTTCTCACGGAACAGGAAAAGTGACCCAGCCACCCCAAGGGGATTTAGCAAGGTGGAGTTTGGCCTCTTTTCCCAGGAAATCAGTGACAGGACAAGGGGGAACGGCCTCAAGATGGGCCAGGGGAGGGTCAGATTGGGCATCAGGAGGAATTTCTGCATGGATCTTTTTATTTGACTGGATTTTACTGCTTTGTACTCACCAAGAGTGTGCCCTGTCTTTGGGCAGGCTGTGCCCTGCAGGTCTCCTGCCAGCCTTGGCAGACCAGTTTGTCCAGTTTGCCCATTCCTGGCAGTACCCAAGGCCAGGCTGGATGGGGCTTGGAGAACCCTGGGACAGTGGAAGGTGTCCCTGCCCACGGCAGGGGTGGAATGGATGAGCTTTAAGCTCCCTCCCACCCAAACCAGAGTGGGATTTTATACCCATTTTCAGACTGGTGTGCCTCAAACTCAATCAAATCCCAGCTCCTCATCTCTGAAAATTATTAATTATGTGAAGATCCAGACAGTTCCTCCTGGAAAGCCCAGGGATGGAAAAGGAGTGGTTGGAAGGGGTAAAAGCGGGACAGAAAGCTCCAGGACTGCTGGGAGGAGCTGCCAGTTTGGGAAGCAAATCCAGGCAGGATCATTCAGCTCTGGAACCCCTGTGCTCCATCCCTGGGAGCCTAGCTGTGCTCACACACTAAGTTTTGGAAGCAAAGCTCCCAGGTGGAAAAGGGGAAACCCATCAGCACCACTCTGCTCAGGGAGCTGGACATGTCCTTGCTCAGGGTTCCTGGGCATCAGCAGCTGCCTGGGGCTGCATCCCTGAGCTCTGGAACCTCTCACAAAGGGCACATTTCCTGAGCCATTCAGTTTGTAAGGCTGGACATGCCTTCAGACACAGCACAGGATTCTGTGGAAGAATTTGACATCGTTGGATGCCAAAGGACCTTTCATAATCCAGTCTTCAAGCGAACACTTGCACTGATTGCAGCCCCAGCATAAATCTGACCTTTTCTTACTCTTCATCTTCCAATCCCCCAGGGGCTGCTCCTGCAGTGCTTAGGAGGTGTCTGCTCCTATTTAATCTCCCAGACAAAAGCTCTTCAAAAGAAATTTTCCACGTTAATTGCAAGATGTTAAAACACTAAAACAACAACAACAACAAAAAAATCCTGCTCGGGATGTAGATTTTCCAGCCAAGCCTGAAAATCAGCTCCACTTGTGTGCATTTCCAAAAGGCAGCTCTGCAGTGCCAATCATCCAAAGCGAGAGGGGGGAAGATGTCAGCAGAATTCCCTGGATGCACAGAGCTGGTGAATGGACTCATGGGCAGCCTGCTGGAATGGCAACTTTGCAAGGGCTATCAAAACTCTTTACACATCAAGCTGAAAAATGGCAAAGCAGCTGAAAATAATGATTTGTGCTGTGAACCAGGGGCTGGTGGAGACCTGTGCACCAGGAGAAGGATGTGAGCCTGTAAAGAGATGTAGTTAACCCCAGATCGCTGTCAGACAGGTGCAGCTACAGGGGAGCCACAAATCACCGTGGAGGAAAATTGATTGTAGGCCTGGAATGATGTAAATCTTCCTCATTGAAATCTGCGTTGGAAGCACTGGAGCTGAGGACACTGAGAAGAGGAGCAAAGCTGCCAAGCGGAGCTGGAACAACAAAATGGCCCAAGTCAGGTAGGAGCTGTCAGGTGGAGACAGCCCCAGCCAGAGCATCCTGGCACATCCCAGCTGGGCTCTGTGGGGAGCCTGGGCGTGCTGGGAATGGGGGGAAGCTGCAGGCTCTGGAGCCCTGGGCAGTGAGGGTTTGTTTGTGCTGGGAGCAGCAGCAATTCCTGCAGAAATCATGGATGTGCATGGAGATGGGACAGGGCGTTGAGTCCTTCACTCCTGGTGGGCACAGGATTTCCTGGCCTGGGTTTGCTCCAGGGCAGCAAAGGTTCTTTTTGTCCTCTGAGAACTGCCCTCACTCTGCCTTGGCTGAGGTTTTCAGGTGTTCAGACTTGGGGGTTTTCCCTTTCCCAGTTACCCAGGATTGACCCCTCAGCTCTGGCAACACCTCCTGGAGATGATCTGAAACAGCTGGGGCTGCCCTCACTGGGAATTTTGTCAAAATCCTGCAGCTCAAGTAAAACTTTCCCTGAAGTTTCTAAATAAAAGTCACAGGGGAATCCCAGTGAAAGTTTCTGGGATTTCTGCTCCAGTTCCACTCTACAAACAGTTTGTAAGGGGTGCTCTGGGATAGCACAGAAAAACTCCTGCTGGGTCACCTCTCACATCCCTCCCCCTGTGAGCAGCTTCCCTGTGTCCCTGTGTGTCCCCTGCTCCCACTGGGCCTGCCCAGCCTGCATTCCCCCCAGCAGCTCTCAGGCTCCCAGGACTGGTTTATGAGCTCAGAAAAAACAACATTTTCAGCCCAGTTTGGGCCTATTGGCTGTAAGTGCAGGCCCAGCCTCGCAGAGAGGAGATCTGAGCTTTGGTAAGCCCTGAACTGCTTCACAGGAGAGCAGCAGAGAGGTTAAAGTGAAAAACCTGATAAGAGAAGAATGGTCCTGAGTTTTAAATCACTGAAGAGATTTTTCAGAGCAGGGAGGAAAGAGACTGAGAAATAAACCACTAGTCTTAAGGCCAGGTTGTTCAATAAAGTTCCTCAGCCCTGTGGTGTGACAGAACTGGGAAAGACCTGAGGATCTCACATTTAATGCTGTCTCCAAGCACACCTGCAGCATCCTCTTAGGATGGGTTATCAGTGACGTGACATGGAGACAAGACAAGGATCAGAACAACTGCAGCACTTCCCAAAATAAAGATTCATCCTTTCCCTGGGCCGTTCCAGCCATGTCCTGGCAGCTCCATGGGTGCATCCAGCTGCTCTCATGGGCAGCTGGCGACTCAGGGGTCCCCTCCTGTGTACCCCAAATGATTCATGTCTGGATCTGCAGCTGGGGCATGGCAGGAGAAGCGGATGAGGCTGAGTTCAGGTGTCCCTGTCAGTGCTCTGAGCTCCCGGGGACAGAAGGTGACAGCTCTGTGTGACACACAGCAGCTTCCAGGACTTCTGGAAGGAAAGGTGGGAAAAATCAGATCAGAATAATCAACAGAATAGAGACAGGAGGAATGAAACAAATGTGAGTGGGAATATGAACAGGGAATTATTTTGAGTGACAAAATCCCCTTTTCTTTTGGCAAGGTGATGATGGGAGAAGCTGCTCCTTGGCTGCCTCCACCGCACTCTGCTGGCCCTGCAGAACCCATCAGAGCCCGGGGGAGGACACCACACACCTGGGGGCCCAGGGGCAGGGATGGGGGGACCAGGGGGATGTCTCTGAGCAGCACAGGACAGGGGCTGAGGTGGCACAAAGGGCCAAAGGAGGGTGACACCACGTGCCAGCCCACCCTAGAGCAGGTTTTGTGCCCTCAGGCTGCGAGCGTGGTGTCACTGATGAGATCTTTGCGAGCAGCCTGGGGTTTTACCCTCCCTCCCCTGGGGTTTTACCCTCCCTCCCCTGGGGTTTTACCCTCCCTCAGCTCAGGTTTTACCCTCCCTCCCCTGGGGTTTTACCCTCCCTCACCTCGGGTTTTACCCTCCCTCACCTGGGGTTTTACCCTCCCTCACCTCGGGTTTTACCCTCCCTCACCTGGGGTTTTACCCTCCCTCACCTGGTCCCTCTCTGTTCCCACCCGGGTGACTCACAGCAGCCAAGTGGCCTCGTTGTTGGAAAATAATGAACAGCAAACACCTCTGGGCAGATTTTTTTTCTCTTTTGGTGTCAGATCGGTCCTTTGACCATCAAGCCATCACTTAGAGCTGCCAGGCCCTGATGAAATCAGCCGTGCCCGTGATCCACGTGAAAGGACATCTCTGCCCCGGGCTGGGACCCAGCCCTGGGCTCTGAGCAGCAGCTCCAAAGTGGCAGCATTAATGTGACACCCTGGGCCCTGTCCCCAGGCAGGATCCTGCCCAGGCTGCAGGAAATCCCTGCAGGTTCTGCCTCTCACATCCTGTGCTCGCAGCCCCGGGGATCTGACACAATCAGGAGGAACAAAGCGGGCCCAGCCCGGCTCCCTGTGCCGGCCAGGGGCACTCGGTGACACAGGGACACGGGGCTGCCTTTGGGAGGGGACCAATTGTTCCTGGAATTCAGTAACTCCAACTCCTTCGTGCCACACAGGGGCTCATGACAGAGGCAGTGGCACTCTGGAATCATCGCCTGGATCACCCGAGCTTTGACTGATTGGTATTTGATTTGCTCCACGCTGATCAGCACCGGAACAGTAATGGAATTGCTTTCATTTGCACCAGGAGGGGCTCGGGGTGTGAACTGAGCCCTTTTTCCAAGCAACCTTTTTTTCATTCTTCCCAGTAATTATGCCCAGGAGGGTGAAAAGCATTTGAATTGCATCAGACATGTGCCATTGCACATGACAATTCCTATTTTACACAGCAGCTCCCGACCCCTACAGGAAAATAATGCTCAGTCTGTGTTTGTTTAGGTAGGGCAGATAACTGAAAGATCCTGAAGGGAGTGAAATATGGAGTTTGGGGGTGAAATGTGAAGAGAAAAGAGCCAGGGTCTTTCTTCCCTCTTCAGAATCTGGAGAGTTTCAGATTCAAACCCAGACCTGGGACATTGGGTGTAACCCAAGGAGTTACAGGAGGTGACAGGGACACTGCATCCAGCTGCAATCACAGCTGGGAGCAGTTCCCAGCCTGCCAGGGGGGCAATCCCTGCAATGAAGGATTTGTGCTGGGGCCAGGAGCTCACATATCCCAAGGGGGTTCTTCCATGAGCCTTTGCTCTGGGGTTTGCTCTGTGCACACTGTGGTGCCCTGACAGGCCCAGAGTGAGGAATTCCCGTGGCTTTCCCCAGATTATCCTGCATTTGGGCTGGACTGCTGGGAGAAAAGGGCTGCTGCAGGAATCTGGAGGTGCCAGAACATCCCTGTCTGTGTAGGGCCACCTCCCTTTGAGGACTGGCCTGGCTGTGGGGTGACTTCAGCCTGTCCTGACACTCAGAACAGCACATTTGGAACCCTGGGTGTTTCCAGCCTGTCCTGACAGCCAGAGCAGCACATTTTAATCCCTGTCCTGGCCATGGGATGTGTTCAGCCCATCCTGACAGTCAGCACAGCTCCTTTGGAGCTCTATCCTCGCTAGGGGATGGTTTCAGCCTGTTCTGACAGCCAGAAAAGCACATTTTGATCCCAATTCTGATTGTGGGGTGTTTCCATCCTGCCCTGACAGTCAGAACATGTTTTGATCTCTGTCCTGGCTGTGGGATGTTTTCAGCCTGTCCTGACAGTCTCACATCCCCTGTGGAGTCTCTGGAAGAGCTCTGTGGTCCTGTTCTCCCTCTGGGAGGAAGATAAATAGAAACTGACTGTGAGCAGTCACCGGGGGAAGGCCCATTTGTGCCAAAATGAGCTCCCTGAGAGCCCCTGGCTGGCTCTGGCTCGAGGACACTGTCCCTGTCCCCGTGGCTGGGATCTGTCCCCTCACTGCCCCCAGCACAGCAGCTCCAGCCACGTTCCCAGGGCACAAATTGCCCCACAGAACCAGGACCTGCCTGGGGTCAGGTGCTTTTAATGGGGCTCCTTCAGGGCTTTTTTCTGTCTAATTCTGGTTTTTACCCTTGTCCCTCAGGAGAGCAGGGGAATAACCCTCAGACTGATAAATCTTTCCCTCCCCTGTTCCCAACATTGTGCGTTTCCAGCTCCTTTTCTGGGATGACTGGGAAAGTTCCGGGGTTGTGTGTGCTCCGTGTTAGAGGAGAAGAAAGTTTTCTCATGAGTGAGGTTGATTCCATGTAATTAGAGGGGGAACAACCATTGTGTCAGGACAAATGGCACAATTCCCGTTGCCTGATCCGTGCCCCACCAGGAATCAGATCTTTTCCTCCCACAAATTTCCTGTCTTACAGAAATATAAAAGCCGTGAAAACTATCAAAAGCAGATTGGCAAAGTTCACTGAATTTCCCCGTTTCATAATCAAAAGTAATTGGAAATGCTACAGAGACTGTTAAAGTTACATTTCCCCGGTGCTGAAGTGCACATCAAAGAGCAGATGCTCAACACAGTGTCAAAACCGGTGAAATTACCCCGTAAATCACTGCTGATATTCACATTTTGGAGAAGGTGCTGTGAGGAGGAGGGTGGATGTGGAATGTGACTAAGGGAGGGAACTTTAATGACATTTGTGATGGCACTCGGGACAAACCTGAGACTTGAGCATGACCTAAACCAGGGGAAAATAAACAAGAAGCTGTGAAAATGACTGGGGCTGTGAACTTTCGGGGCAGAGGATGTGCTTTTATGATGGAATCAGACACGAGACCACTTTCAGAAGCTCCAAAAATGTGTAAAGTTGGGTTTTAACACTCCTAAAGCCATAGAATAATCACAGTGATAGAATGAGCACGAGTGGAAAAAGTCACATCCCTTAAAAGTCACCACTCCCTGCCCCATTTCCAACAAGTGGTGAACAATTCCTGGCTCCTAGGAAAGTCTCATCCAAAGCATTCTCCCTTTGCAGGCAGGAGGAGCCAGAGCCAGGGCTGGCCCTTCCATGGGGAGCTGCAAACCTCAAAAGCAGAGTGGGATTTGTTCAGACCCTTCTAAAACAGGGATTTAACCCATTTTGTGATGTTTTGGAGCGTTAAATGAATATATAAAAGGTCTTCAAAGCAGTAATAAACTCAGCTGCCTCCTCAGTGTCACCGGGGTGATCACCTGCCACAATAAATCCTTGGGAATTCTCATCTCCTGCAACAGAAACAAGGCCAGAGATTCAAAGTGGGACATGAAAGAAACACAGTTTAAAAGGCACCTCCAGGAGGGTGTCAGGGCCAGGCAGAGCTTTAGGGAGGGCTAGGTTTAGAAGCAGGGAAGCAATGAGGACAAAGCCTTTTCCCTCTAAGCAGAGCTTGTAAAAATGTTTCTTTTTAATCTCTCTTTTTCCTCTTCTGTGGCCAGATGAAATGCTGGAGGTGGGGAATGAAGACACCCTGTTGACAGGCAGCTGATAGATACTCAAATGCTGATGTTCAGCGTTCCCCACCCCTTATAATTCCTGGTTTATAA
This sequence comes from Nicator chloris, assembly GCA_013400495.1. Lineage (NCBI taxonomy): Eukaryota > Metazoa > Chordata > Aves > Passeriformes > Pycnonotidae > Nicator > Nicator chloris. The sequence continues at coordinate 141,934 of WAAE01014846.1, forward strand.
ACCCAAATATTGCTGTTCAGTGTTAGTGTGGCACAGGAAGAGGTTCTCTGTCATGCCTGGTTAATTGTCCCAGAAATTCCAGTGCCAGAAGGGACTGGGGCAATCAGACTTGGGATTGAACCTGAGCTCTGATCCCAGGTTCCAGCAGGTGGATGACAACAGCAGCAGGAGATGGGGAAAAATAAAGCAAATTGATCAAATAAAGATTAGATGTCGTTACCAAAATTGTCTGAGTGACAGTTGGCATCTGCCAGCCAGGGCTGCCTGAGGGATCCCAGCAGGGCTGGGAACGTGAGGGTGCAGGATAAAAGCCAGTGTTGGAGGGTACCAGGCAAATCCTCACCAAAGGAAGGAAGGGAAATTTAAACTCCTCCTGTTCCCCCTGCCATGGGCACGGACACCTCCCACTATCCCAGGGTGATCCAGCCTGGCCTTGGGCACTTCCAGGGATCCAGGGCCAGCTCAGGGCTCCTCCCAGCCCATCAGCTCTGCCCTTCCCTCTCCTTTAAAACCCAGAGGACACGAATCAATCCCCTGCACCACTTCTCTTCTGATAGGCAGGGCAGCCTCCCTTCCTGTGTTTTGGATCCCAAAAACATGGAGCAGTGTCTGGAGCCGCTCTCCTGGAGTGGACTGGGAATGGGGAGCTGGCAGGTAATTAATGACCCCAGCACTGACTGACTCTCATGGTGTTGTTATAGATAAAAAGCCAAACCCAGCCGAATTAAAAAAAAAAAATAGAATTTATTGATTACAGAAATTTAAAAGGAAAAAGCACACGGTCAGCGGACAAAGTACCAAGACCCAGGACTTTGGCACTGGTGAACAGAGCAGCCCTCTCACTCGCCCTCTCTCTGTCACGAATTGGATGTGCCAGTACCCCGATTTTTATACTCGAAATTCGCCCTTAGGCTTGAGTTCGCAATGAAAACAAAAAGTCTTTTTCTGTTGTAGATGTATTCCATAGTTGTCGAATGCTGGTCTCCGGTCCCGCTGAAAGGATTGAATATGGTCCTCCTTTTCCACTGAATAGGTTTTTCGGGGGTGCTGATTTCCTGATTCATTTTCAGATGAGAGTCAGGGTGGGGGCTGACGAGCTTATCCTTATCAGATGATAACGATCGCACGTTAAGTATCGGTCCTCAGCCACGACTTTTTCCCGTAACTCCATTGTTCCTTTAACCGCAGCTGTTTGTGACTGAGCAAGGTTTCCAGGCTCCCCACTGGAATTTGCCTTCCCATAAAGGAGCCTGAACAAAACGATGAGCTTTAGAAAATATTAGTTATATAAAATAAAGGAGACTTGGCATGAATTAACACTCATACTTATAACAGTGTCCATGGCTCTGGTTCCTGCCAGCTGTGTCCTTGATCATTACCCGGAATGCAGCTGGAGCTGCTGGAATGTGGGAATTCCTGCTGGCCCAGCATCTCTCCGTTTGAAGAAAAAAGGAACAAGAAAATAGGGAAGAAAACCTTGTAAGCTTAAAGGAAGCTTAAGGAATACAATGCAAAGAACACAGGGATGGGGAACTGGAACTGGGAGGGAAGTGGGAGTCTGGGCTCTGCTGCAGGTTTGCCACATGCCCATGGGTTTTTCGGGACAGAATTCCTCACTGTGCCTTTAGGACCCTTTAGAAGCTGTGGGTTTGTATCCTGTCCCAAACTTCCTTCAGAGTCCCCCCCAGTGCCTCTGTGGGCTGGCACAGCTGGTCCCAGAGCCGTTTTCTTTGGGATGCCAGGCATTTATAGATGAGGAATGATCCAAACCCTTCAGCTTGGTGACGTGCTGGCCTCGCCGGTGGCACTGTGTTGTGTCTGAGGGGTCACTGGGGTCCCTTGGTACCCCATTCCCGGGGTGTGGGTGGGGACAGCAGTGCCTGCTCAGCCTCTCCCTCCTGCTGGGATCGGGAATTCCTGCGAGGCTTTCATTTGGGAATCTCTCAGCACGGCCCCAGCTGCCACAGGCCGGCTGTACCATAATTAACACCTTGTGACGGCCTGATGAGTGACATGCTAATGGCAGGGAGGGGACATCACCTCGCCACCACTGACTTTGACTTGGATGTCCCTTAATTGTCACCATGATCGGGAAATGCACCCGGTCCAGCTCCCTCTGCTCCCTGCCAAGGACAGGATCGGGTTGTGTCACCTGTTGCTGCCTTGCCTGATGTGACAGGTGGCAGAGGTGCCACCGTCCCTGCCCTCAGCCAGCTCCCAGCACTGCAGGATTTTACAAATTGTGTTTAGCTTTTAATGATTTGCTGGAACATGCTTGATTAAAAACCTGCCGGAATTCCAAACCTAATGAACCTTAAACTTTCACATTAGATCCATTAATTATCCCGGTCCCAGTGGCACACACGGGGATGTTTCCCTGCTGTATTCGTATGAAAATGAAGAGTTTCTGCAAGAACTACATTAAAAAATAGACAAATAACAAGACTCCATTGCTAAAGCTGTTGTGCCTCTGAATTAAGTTACTGCCTTTTGTTTTTTCCCTTTCATTAATCATTCCCAAGGCATTGCTGGAAGGCCCAGGGGGAGGTGGGGAGCAGCAGTAGTAACTGATGGCTTTGTCACTGGTGTCACCGTGCCTGAGCAGTGACGAACGGGAGGGGAGGCGTGGGGGCACCAAGTCACTGTCATTCACATTACAGGGATGATCCAGGGTTTTCTGATTTATAGAAATGCACAGAGACCCCACAATGCACAGAGATAATCACATCCAAAGGGTCCTGGATGCTGCCAGGGAGTCAGGGAATCCTAGGATGGATTGGGCTGGAAGGGACCCTAAAGCCCACCCGGTCCAGGGACACTTTCCACTGTCCCAGGCTGCTCCAAGCCCCATCCAGCCTGGCCCTAGACGCTTGGACATGGACAGAAAAGCCCTTTTATGCTGCCTGGAGACCTTGTTCAGAGAATCACAGCCTCCTTCAGGCTGGAGAAGACCTCTCAGGTCACCTCTGGGGTCCGAGGCAAGCACGCAGCTCTGAGCCAGCTCCCCTCACTCACCTGTGCCTGACAGTGATGAGGAGATTTAGAATCCATTACAGGTTCAGTACTCCCCATCCCATGGGAAATGGATTGCACACTCCCCTGCAGACAAGCAGGAGACTGTTAATTAGCTAATTATTGCCCAGCATACATTCCAGAGGCTCGCTTGGTCTCCTGAACTCTCACTTCATACTCCACACATTTCCGCATGGGAATTCAGCGGGATAACAGGGCACACATTAATCCAGAGCTCTCCCTTTCATCCTGGCTGAAGAGACACCAGACTACTGGGATGATCTCCTGAAGGGAGAGGCTGGGCCTCTCCCTGTGCTCTCACCTCTCCCTCAGCCCTGGCCAACCCCTCCTCTCCTCCTGCTTCACTCCTGGCCAGTGTGGATCGGGATCTGCAGCAGCTTTTCTGTCTGGGGCTGCCAAATCTTCCCTATGGAGCAGATCACAGCAGCTCCTCTTGGCTCTTCCCTTCCCTCCTCCAAGGCCTCATTCCTCAAAAATGGTGAATTTCTTCTCCTCTGGGATGAGCCTGTGCTGCTCCCAGGCTGGGCTGAGCTGCTGGGAATCATGGACAAGGCAGGGAGGGACAGGACACAGGGAATGGCTTCCCAGTGCCAGAGGGCAGGGCTGGATGGGATCTTGGGCAGGAATTGTTCCCTGGCAGGGTGGGCAGGGGCTGGGCTGCAATTGCCAGAGCAGCTGTGGCTGCCCCTGGATTCCTGGCAGTGCCCAAGGCCAGGCTGGACATTGGGGCTGGGAGCCCCTGGGACAATGGGAGGTGTCCCTGCCATGGCAGGGCAGCCTTAAGTTTTAGCTTTCATATTTTGCAGATTCTGCACTGCATTGGTGCATAACTCTGAACTTCATATCAAGTGTTAGCAAACCCTCACAGCTCAGTCACACACAACAATCCTTTTGCAGCCCCAGAACCAAGGGCAGCACTGCAGCCTCAGGCCCAAAAAGTGCAAACAGCAGCAAATTGAGGAGAGCAGCCTGGGAGGGTGGGGCTTCATTACCTGAAGCTGTAATTGGACAATTAACCTCAATATGGAAATGGACCAAAACTTATAAAAGTGTGAAAACTCATGACCAGGTGCCCAACTTGGGTGTAGCCTTGGCTGAGCTCTTGTACTGCCCAAGGTGTGTCCTTTGAAGGCCTTTTAATAAATACCCACTTTATTCCTTTAACCCTGTCCAGCCTCTGTTCTGGGCAGCCTCTCATCAGCAGGGATGGGATGGGATGGGATGGGATGGGATGGGATTTAATGTCCCTTCCAACCCTGGAGGGAAAGTTCAGCCTGGCAGTTTCAGCTGGAAGTGTCAGAGATCTCCATTTTCCCAAAGTGGCCCAGCCCAGATGCACCAAAGCCTGTGAAGTCCCAGCAATGCCACTGAGTTTCTGTGTGAAATATTTGCTGTTCTCCCATCCCTACTCCGGGGTGCTGGAGACGAGGATTCAGTGATTTAAGAATTTAGGGATCAGGTTGGTATTCTCTGGCCCAAGTACTGTAAATATTCCTGTATTGCCATGGTAAAGCCCTGCCTGGACTGTTTCTGCACCAGGAGTGATTTATTCATTAGATAAAGATGTAATTTTTGATTCCTTTGTTTAAAAATGTTTCCGTGTTGCTGTCAGAACCCACAACGATGGAGGCTGTGATTTATCACTCACAACTCCTCAAATCAAGGAGAAGTTTGTTAAAATGATTCAGCAAATGAACCCATGCTCTTCTCATTTCCTCTCCAAATGGAGTTGGAGCAGAAGCACAGAATTAACTCAGTGAACTTTAAAGCACTAAAAAAGGCAGGGGAAAGGGAGAGATGGGGGGAAAATGGAACTGGGGAAAAACAGCAAAGAAAACATCAGTTCTAGGGGGGGATGGACCCAGCTGGAAAGGGAATTTCCATCCCAGGTTCCTCTAACAGCCAACACTTGTTCAAACAGAGAGGGGAGGTGTCCCTGTCACCAGGGCAGCAGCAGCCTGGACAAGAGTCCTCCATGTCCAGCAGGACACTGGGAAAGGGGAACCCTTCTCCTCTCCCCACCTCCAAACCCTCCCCCGGCAGAGCCCTGGAGTTGGGGGCAAACTCAAACCACCTCCAAACCACTTCTTGATGGTGCCAAAAAGTTTTGGTGGCTTCTAATATTCCTCCCTGTGTAAAAGGACCCTCCTGTTACTGCTCCCCGTGTTTGAACGGGGGATTCCAACCAGGAATGATGATCCAGAGCTTCACCAGCAGGAAAATGTCCCTTCCACCAACTCCTGGTTGTGCCCAAAGATCCCCAGCAGTGATCTCCAGCAGAAAAGTGTTTTTCTCCAGTTCCTGATCACCCCTACCAGCAAAATGAGTTCTGTGGTTCTATCACAGTCCCTCGAAGCCCTCTGTCAAATTAAAATTTATTTTCCCCATCTGAAGACAGATCTCTTACTCTGATGGCAAAATTTGTTTGATATGATCCCCGAAGCTTTTCTCCCGGAAAATCAGCATGTAAAAATACCCAAGCCACTTTGCAGAGAAATGCAATTTTGCCCTCTCTCCACCCTCCCCGCTATTGCAGAAGATTTGAATTTTTTAACATAAAAAGAGCAAGAACATTTAGTCATAATAACAACAATTTTGTTCCTTAGAACAATTTTATGGGGAAAAAAAAGAAAGGGAAAATTACAAAGCTTCTTTTTATAGTCCATGTTAGGTGCAAAAGGGTTAAAGAAGACGAAAATATCTGTCAAATAACAGCACTGATGGCAGCATCCGTGAGAATGGAGTGTAAAATGTGCACATGGCACAGAATTCCAGGCTGGATGGGGCTGGAAATCACCTGGTCCCAGCCCATCCCTCCTGCAGCAGGAGGGCTCTGAGGTATCTCCACTCCTCCTCCAGACAGCCTCTTACAAGGCTCTGCTACACCCAAAACAAAGGGATTTTTCCTCATTTTCAGCTGGAATATCCCATGTTTGAGTCTGTGCCCGTCGTGCTGTTGCTGGGTGTCAGAGTCCAGGGCACTCCTCTGGCTGCCCTGGAGGGTCTGAGATCCTGGCAGGGGGTCAGGGACCCCCCTGCACAGAGCCCAGACAGACACTGGCCTGGATCTCGGTCCATGGGAGAGCTTTCAGCTTGGGAAATGAATGACAAGTCACGAGAATGTAACAAAAACAACAGTTAGTAATAGTAGTTAAATGATCATGGGGTGCAAATGTAGAATATTGGGGTTTTTAGAAAGGGGTCAGAAGAAAAACGTGGAGGACCTGGGTGTGGTCCTTGTCCTTTTTGTCCTTCTTCTTGTCACTCATTTTTCTGCTGTGGTGGCTCACAGGGGTTGGTGTAGGATAGAGGTGACATGTCTGACATTAGCAGTAGGTATTGGTGATCAATGGTCAATAAAAGATAAATAGAACAGGGTATAAAAAGTTCTGCCTGCCTGTCGTGGGCAGGAGTCGTCTCCTGCCCTCGCTGCAACAAGACCTTGGCAGGGCACAGAGAGAATTTGTAGATAAGAAATAATAAACAACCAAGAGAAAACCTGAAACGGCGGCTTTGACTCTTCTTGTGCTTCAGCACGGGGCATTCAGGAAAAAAAGACTCATCTGACATGTCTTGGGAATCACAAACCCGAGAGCTGGGCACCACTGAACGGATGTGTGCCCACCCTTGGTGCCCCTCTCAGGTGTCTCCTCTCAAGGGGAGCAGCCCCAGCTCCCTCAGCCTTTTCTCAGCAGAGAAGCTCCTCCAACATCTCCCCAACCACATAAAGGATGCACAAAACACACAGAAAGTTCTCTGACACTGACGAAAAGGAAAGATAACAAAGAAACACCAAATTGTTGCATGGAGAAAATGATGCTCCAGCCCCCAAAATGCCCTAAATCACCTGTGAGATTAATGCACAGAACATTCTTTATTTGACAAGAGAGGTGTTTAGAAAGAGAACAAAGAGGAAATTGATGCCAGGGCAAAATGATCTTTGTTTTTCCCACTTTTCCCAAGTGCAGTGAGGGGCCTCCCACAGAGTCTTGCCCTGTTCCTGGCTGGCTGATGGATGTCCCAGGTAATTACATTCCAAATAATCCCTCTGAAATCCCACAGAGTCAGGGGAGCCCTTCATGTGCTGGATAAATGGAGAAATGGTGCCACATTGGGAGGTCCCTCAGGAAGGGTTTTGGAGAAGTTTGGGATGTGTTGGGAGGTTCCCCCTCTCCATTTTCCTTTCATTCCAGGTGCTTTTCTGTTTGTGAAATGCCACTTTGTGGGATAATTTCAATATGAAAAGTCTGCTGCTTGGTGGGATATGACCAGTGATATTAATGAATGAAATGAATGACATTAATTGATGAAAGGTAAAGATCCAGGGTGCAGCAAACATCCTGGTGCTGGTTTCTGACTGTTCATTTGGGGAGAAAGAAAACAAAGATCAGGATCCTTTGTGCGCCGCTGGTACGAACAGAGGCTTCGAGTTTGTGATCAGCTGGGGCTGGAAGGAAGGAAAAGGTTCTTCCTGGGAAATTGAGCTGGGGCTGGAATTGCAAGACAAGGATGGAAACCCAGGAACATTTTCTGTCATGCTACAACTTCCATATCCCTCAAATACCCCCAGGGAATATTGGGTGTCTGATGCCCTCACACCTCTTGTGGAAGGAGAGGATCCTGCTGGCTGCAAGCTCAGCACTTGGGCAAAGTGGGAGGGGGAAGCTCAACCAAAGGGATTTGAAGATGGAAATTGGTCTTCAGGAGAGCTGATCTGGGGGGAAAATTGATTCGATATTTCTGTTATCCTGAATGGATAATTGAGAATCCCAGGATGCCAGAATGGTTTGGGTTGGGAAGGACCTTGAAGCTCATCCCTGCCATGGGCAGGGACACCTCCCACTGTCCCAGGTGGTTCCAACCGGGCCTTGGGCACTGCCAGGGATCCAGGGGCAGCCACAGCTGCTCTGGCAATTGCAGCCCAGCCCCTGCCCACCCTGCCAGGGAACAATTCCTGCCCAAGATCCCATCCAGCCCTGCCCTCTGGCACTGGGAAGCCATTCCCTGTGTCCTGTCCCTCCAGGCCCTTTTCCAAAGTCTTTCTCCACCTTCCCTGTGATCCTTCAGGCACTGGGAGGCCGCAGTGGGGTCACCCCAGAGCTTTCTCTGCTGCAGGCTGAATTCCCTTGCGCCTCCTTCCTTTTCCTGGGCCAGTCGTGTCTTTGGGACTTTGACACCTCTGCACCAACACTGCCTTTACCCTTTCTCCTTTCCCTCTCTGCCCCACCATCATCTGCCTCGACTCTGCAGAGCCACCCAGCACATCCCTGCAGCTCCTCTCCACCTCTGGCAGAGCTGGGAAAGGAGGGAGGGGTGTCCCAGAGGACACAGAAATCCCTCAGCTGAAGGGCTGCCCACTGCTCTGCCTTGGAGCGGGGTTGGGGTGGTGGCCTGGCCCCATCCTGGCTCTCAGAGGTGCCACGGGGCTCCAGCCCTGCTGGCCCAGCAGAACGATTCATCCTGCTGGGCATAAATCAGGATTTATCCCCAGTGTTTAATGCTTTTGTTCTGCCCCGTGGCACACGCTGTTCATAAGCCATGTAAATCCAGAGAGCTGGGATTTGGAGCGACTTAAAATTAAAGAAAGAGCTTGTCAGTTTAAATCTTTTTTTCTCCCTTTTCTGCCTTCATCCCATTCTGTACAGCAATAATGAGGGTGACAGCACCAGTGGCCTGGCTGGCTGAGGGTGCCTGTCCCAAGCACAGCCAGCACCATTCCCAGCTGATCCTTCCAGGCACTGTGGAAACGCTCTCAGCACCGACACTCACTGCAGCAAAGAGCCCAAAGCCCAAAGAACCCGGGCACGTTTTCTTTTGCTCGGACCAAATTTACCTTTTGTCTTTTTCCTCCTCATTGGGAAGCAGCTGTGGGGCCAGGATTGGGGTTTTGGGTGGGATCCCAAGCCTGACCTCACCCTGGCTGTCCCCTCCTGGCAGGGAGCTCTGCGGAGCCACAAGGTCCCCCCTGAGCCTCCTTTTCTCCAGGCTGAGCCCCTTTCCCAGCTCCCTCAGCCCCTCCTGGGGCTCCAGACCCTTTCCCAGCTCCACTCCCTGCCCTGGACATGCTCTAGCCCCTCAGTGTCCTTTTTTTGAGGGGCCCAGAGCTGCCCCAGGAGGTGCCTCAGCAGTGGAGTGTCCTTGGAGAGACACCCAGATCCAGCCTCTAAAAGAATTGGACTCTCTCCATGGCCCTGAAGGGCCCCCAAATGCTCCATTTGCTGGGGAGGGGTGAATCCCTGCTCCCTGTGGGGCTGTGGGACCCTGAGGCTGCAGACAGACAGACAGACAGACTGACTGACTGACTGACTGACAGACACACAGACCAGATTCAGCTGTGCCTGGAGCCTGCTCCTTGCCCTTCTGCAGCTCCTCATCTCCCACCCCTGCTGAGCTGCTCCCACCCAGAGCTGGCTCCCAGCTTCCCAGCATTGGTGGGGGTCAGGGAGCTCTGGGAGCAGCTGCTGAGCTGGGCTGGGCTGTGGGGACATCCCTGTACCCCCTGTCACAGGGCCTGGGCTGTGGGGACATCCCTGTACCCCCTGTCACCAGGGGCTGGGCTGTGGGGACATCCCTGTACCCCCTGTCACCATGGCCTGGGCTCTGGGGACATCCCCGGACCTGCTGTGCTGTCACCAGGGGCTGGGCTGGGCTGTGGGGACATCCCCTTGTCACCACAACACCCCTGGCCAGGAAGAGTGGCTCCTGAATTTGGGACTTGGAAGCTCCACGGGCTGTTCCCAGGTCTGTACCCAGGAGCTGACTCCACCAAACACCCCAAAACCATGGGGTCAGCTTGGGCTCTGGCTCCTCCTGCAGAGATGGTGTTGGCAGGGCTGATACAGCAACCAAACACCAAAACCTCCAATCTCTTTGTGCCCTTAGAGGAACTTTATCCCAGCCCTGCATCTCCTGCCACCAAACCCGGCTGTTCCCCTACACAGTCCCTGCATCATGTGGCAATTACTCCTTCTGTGTTTCTCCTCCCTTCCTCTATAATCTCATTTTAATGTGCATGTCACAGTTTTAATAAACCCGAGTTCAAAGGATGAGCAATTATACAAATCTTTCATTTCACACATGAAAAGCGTGGTTTTAAAGTTGTCAGCACAAAAAAAAATTAAAAAAAAAAAAGAGGAATGGTTAACATTCCCTTCTCACTGCAATTACCTCATGTCTGCTGTGGGTTTCAGCTGGTGTAAATCCTCAGACTGCCTTTGATTCCAGAGTCTTACCCCACTGGAATTGTTGGCTCCAAGGTGGATTAGTGCAACTTTCCAGATAAGAAATGAGGTTGGAGTTTATCCGCAGCCCAAATGGAAGCAGCGATGTTTGGTGCCCTGCTTGGGCTTACTCCCGGGGGAATTTTATCCTCTCTGAGCATTTTGTTTACACTTTATAAAAAATCATTTCCTGCTGAGCTGTGCAGAAGAAATCATCTCCCAGAAGATGAAAAAGGTCAGGGATCCAATTCCCATGATTTCTGGGGCTGTTCCCAAACTTGTAAAATGGGGAAAAAATGCTCTTAATTCCAAAGGATGAGGGAGGGATTGGGCATTTGGCTGCATGTCTGAGGTGCCTCTGAGCAGCTCCAGAGAAAGCTCAGGGCAGGTGAGGGAGATCCCTTTCCTCTTGGAATACCAGGATAGGTGGGATGCTGCAGGTTCATGGATGCGCTCCTTCCCAGCTCCCACACTTTGCCAGGGTGAGCCACGGCCACAAACCAGGAGATGCCACCTCCAGAGCTGCTTCTGAGAGTTCATCAGTGCTGGGCAGGGGCTTCCCAATGCCCTGGGGATGGGAAATCCCAGACTTCAGAGCAGAATGTGTGCCTCAGCACATCACTAGGGAAGGAAAATCTTCTTTAAGCAGCAGGTTGGGTAAGACCTGTCCTTGGTGGGATTTTCCCCATTCCTTCAATCCATGTGCATTAAAGGCAGGGAAAACTGGAGTGGAAACTTTCATTCCTGGTGGCTCCAACCTGCAGGAGCTCTTTCACTTTTTCTGGAGCAGAATGAAGTCACAGGCTAGGGGAAGAAATCCTGGCAGTGCTAAAGAATTCACTGAAAAATGCCGGGAACTGATAAATGGAAAACTTCCCGCAGCCCCCATCCCTGGCGCTCCCTCAGAGCTGGCACTTGCAGAGCTCTCTGCGCTGCTCTGGTGAGAGGTGACGCTGGGACTGCTGAGCCTCACACATTTCTCCTCATCCAGAGTCCCCTGGGGGCAAAACCCAGGTGCAGCCCCTGCTCATGGGCAGCTCTGGGACATCCCCACCCCTGGCTGGGCAGAACCTCGGCAGGAAGGCAGGGCCAGCTTCTCAGAGGCCACGATATTTTTAATTACAGCGGCTTTCAGGCAGAGAATTTCACTCAATGTGATGATGGGTGCTCTTAAAAGGCTTTATTTTAGCTGGGAGAAGAGACTGGAACAAAACTTCGGTGCCAACACCTGTGGGAGACCAGGTGGGGAGGAGTGATTGGGCACCACAATGTATGCCCAACTGGACTGGGCACCACAATGAAAGTATTTAATGTAACCCTCAGTTAAAAAGTAAATTGCCTGAATGGCTACACTCCCATTAGCCCTCTTTGTAAGTAATAATGTTCCTCCCCTCCTTTTTAAAGTAAAGGATGGTCCTATAAAGGCATAATTTTCATAAAAACATTCCAAGGAAAAAGAAAAAAAAAACCAAAATACCCTGCAGAACCTTCTGCGCTCACCCAAAGAAATAATATTTTAAATTATACACATGATTAGGACCTAATTCAGCATTAAGGGAAATTACAGCACAATGCAGAAAATTGGAGATGCTGGCGTTGATCTGGAATTATGAAAAATAAGCGTGAGCTGCCTGGAGTTCAGCGCTTTTCATTCTCATGCTACTGTGTTTCTCTCCAATTATTCTTCCCGCTTTGTCCTTGTTTAGTGTGGACAGCTCCAGTCTGGAGAGAAAGTTCTCACACAGAAAGTTTGTCCTAAATGAGTTGTCCACGAACAGAAACAGCCAGAAGAATATCCTGGTGTGTGAGGGGCTGCTCCAGCCTCTCCGTGAGTGAGGAATGCTTGGATAGAACCGGGAGCTGCTCCGAGCTCCCAGCCTTGGCCGTGGACTGCTCGCACCCCACTGCTTCATCCAGGGATCAGCAAAGGAAATGCGGCAGCCCAGGATGGAAGGAAACAGCCTCAAGGGGAGCTTTAGATGAGATATGAGGGAATATTTCCTCACAGAATGGTTGGAAATCACTGGGACAGACTGAAAAGGAAGGGCCTCAGCCTTTATTAAAAGTCAACTCTTCCTTAGGTCAGCTGGAAGGGGGCCCGAGGGGTCGCGCACACCGCCATGGTCCCGAATGGCGAGCCGGAGAAGGAGCAGGAGAGCAGATCTGTCCTAGTGCAGCTGTGGCCGAGCTGGATCTTCCCCCCTCACGGGATGCCCAGCAGACTGGAGAGGCTCGCTGCTCTAGGGGTCTTACCCAGAAGGCGGTCTCTGGAGGTTAGGGCGAGAGTGAGAGCTTAAGCGAGGGTGAGGGGGTCACGTTACATATAGCCGGCACATAAGAGTCCTTGGCATTGCTCCCTCTAGTCCAGCTCTTGGTCACCTGTCCCCTTTTGGCTGTTTGGGCCCATCACTCCGTAGGACTCCTCATTTTGCATGGGCTCTCCTCTCCTCCTCCTCTCAGTCCCGGCAGCCATCTTCGGGATCAGCGGGGCTCGACCATCCCCACGGAGACAACCGAAACAGGAAAAAACAACTCACAGATATGACAGAGAACAATGGTTAACAATGAACAGCTTAATGAACTGCAATTAACAACCATTTTAACAGGATAGGCAAGGTAACTGGTGTAACTGGTGAGTGTTCCCATTCTGAGGGGAGCCAAGGCAGAGTCTGGCCCATTTTATTTATAACAAGACTGTGCAGGGAACTGGTGGAGTTCCGTCCCTGGGAGTGCCCAAACAATGCGGGAGTGGCCCTTGGGTCACTGCCACACCCACACCGGTCAGTGGTGACCGCGGTGGCGGGGCTGGGTGCCTGTTGGACATGGGGACCTTAAATGATTCCGTGATTCCATGGATCTCCCTGCTTCTCCAAGAGGAGGGTTTGGTCTCTGGAGCCGTCAGGCGGGGTGCAGGTTTAATTCCCTGTGCAGTGCTGGAAACCCAGCAGGACAAAAAGAGAGGAGACAACCTTGGCAGTGACCGCGGGGCTCCTGGAGGCTCAGGCGAGGCACCCAGTGCTGCCTGAGCTGGCCACACAGGCACTGATATCCCTCTGTTGTCCCCAAGGCAATCTCCGCAGCGGCTCCTGCACAGCTGCAGCTGCAGTGGTGTGGCCTGGCTGTGTCCAGCTCGGAGCGGGCACTGCCCGGGGCTGGGGGCACTGCCCGGGGCTGCGGGCACTGCCCGGGGCTGGGGGCACTGCTCGGGGCTGTGTCCAGCTCGGAGTGGGCACCGCCCGGGGCTGGAGGCACCGCCCGGGGCTGCGGGCACTGCCCGGGGCGGGGGGCACTGCCCGGGGCTGCGGGCCCTGCCCGGGGCTGGGGGCACCGCCCGGGGCTGCCGGCACTGCCCGGGGCTGGGGGCACTGCTCGGGGCTGTGTCCAGGTCGGAGCGGGCACTGCCCAGGGCTGCGGGCACTGCTCGGGGCTGTGGCCATTGCCCGGGGCTGCGGGCACTGCCCGGGGCTGGGGGCACTGCCCGGGGCTGCGGGCACTGCCCGGGGCTGGGGGCACTGCCCGGGGCTGCGGGCACCACCCGGGGCTGGGGGCACTGCCCGGGGCTGCGGGCACTGCCCGGGGCTGGGGGCACTGCCCGGGGCTGCG